>RXPK01001956.1:0-69881 GCA_004143645.1 Protaetia brevitarsis | reverse complement strand
AAAAAAAGGATTATCTTCCTGAACTAATTTGTTTTTTGCTTTGTTAGAGGATTTAGCATTGTCCTTTTGTAATCTTGAGTCTAATACAGTTTTTGATATCGGCCAGAGCCCTAAGCTCATGGATTTTTTTTTCTGCAATTTGTAACTAAATGTTTTTTTTCTTTTTTTTTATATAATAAATTATTGATTGTTAGTAACGTCATTCTAAATTCTGTTCTTTTATTTTTGATTAAACCTTTTAAACTTTTGGAGTGTTAAAGAAAGTCAGATTTCTTTCACCCACAATTTACTTTTCGTGATTAGTTTTAATTTGCGAGAGTAACCCTGAGATTAATAAAATTGTTTTTATCCGTTGAACTAGCTAACTTAATTTTCATTTTTAATGTTCATTTTGCTTTTTCTTTGGTACCTATAGTACACAGCAGTATGTATACATTCATAAATCAAATAAAAATTCAAAAATCAAACTTCTCTTCTTAAATTTTGCTATTAAAATAAGCTTGAAAATTCGAGAACAGGAAGCAAAAGCTTTCCTCGATAGGTATTTCTGTATTTGTCCTAAAACCGTTCGAAAAACCCACTTTTCTTTTTAAATTTTTGTAAGTGTTGCGTAAAGTTTTCGTGCCTTAAATATTTTTGGATTACGGGAAGATTTAATTACCCACATCGGTTGGTAAGATATTAAAAAATTCCGCTTAAAACTAACCATTGCAAATATGTAGAAACCGTAACTTGTTCGCTCTCTCTCTCTCACCCTTAATAAATAATTTTGTAAAGTAAAAGTTACTCAGTACTTACGTTAAACAACTTTATAAAATTTTAAAATATTTATCCAATTAGTTGTGTTTTGTTTTTCTTTACTTGTTATTTTATTTAATTTGTTAGCTTGTTGGTTTAATTCCATTGTTTCGATTTATTCAATATAAAACTGTAAAAAGAACTCTCTATTATTTCGCTATAAAAAATAAGTTGAATTTGTACCCTTGTATGTATGTATGTAGATGAAGGGTGGTGTTACACTGCGACCTAAAGGATCTATTGTGTCCCCCATTCTTGCTGCTTTACAGTTGGCCTTCCAATCCTATTCCTTTTAAAAAGTGTACGATGTCAGAGGGCCCCAGTCTAGGTAAGTCTCCCTCTTCGATTTCACATGCTCCCAGGTACAATGCCCTCGGGTTGCACAGTGCTACGCAGTTTGAGAGGAGGTGGATGGGTGTTTCATCCTGTTCCCCACAAAATCTGCATTCGGGATCTTTTTCCAATCCAAGCTTACTCAGGTGTCCTTTCAGTCTACAATGGCCTGAAAGTATTCCTGTTAATATACGAACATTGTTCTTACTCAGGTTGATGCATTCTGTAAACCTCTTCTGGTTAATAAGTCCCCAGAGAATTTTACTCTGCGTCATTCCCTGGAGATTTTCCCAGTAACTGGATTTTCTCTGCTCCATTTTCTATTTTTAGTTTCTTCAGTATTGTACTGCTACTTACCCGCAAAAGGGTTCAGGCCCTACGAAAGGCATTCCAGCCCTTTTTTCGCGAGGTTATCCGTTATTTCGTTTCCTTCCACTCCTGTGTGACCCGGAACCCACAGGAGGGTTACTTTATTTCTTTTGCCTAGCTCATTTAGTTACCCTAGGCATTCCCAGACCATCTTGGAGCTGATTTCATATGAGCTCAGCGCCTTGATGGCTGCTTGACTATCAGACATGATGATAATCTCCTGTTTCCGATAGTTCCTATCCATATTGAACTGAACACGTCTTCCAATAGCGTGTATTTCCGCCTGAAATATACTTGGGTATTTTCCCAAGCTTTCGAAATATGTAGTTCTAGGCCCGTATATTCCTATTCCAGTTCCTTCTGCCGTTTTGGAGCTATCAGTATACCATTTGATGGCATTTCTATTAAAATTCAAGATGGTGTTATGATCCCACTCGCTCCTGTTACTTAGCTTTGTGGTGAATTCCTTCACAAAGCTAAATTTCTTTAACATGTCATCCGGGGCATATCCAGGTTTGATCACCGTCAGGAGATTGAGGCCTATGCCTAATCATTCCTTCCTTGACCAATCTTAGTGCGGTTCTTTTCGCCACGCCCTCCACTACAATGTAGAGGGGGGCAAGATCCAATACTACTTCAATAGCTGCTGTTGAGCAGGTTCTCATAGCCCCCGTTATGCATACACATGCTAATCTTTGCACTTTCGAGAGGTTAATTCTCGCTGTGGCCAGATTAGTTCTTTTGCTCCATGCTACTGATGCATAGGTGATGATCGGTCTCACTATCGCTGTATACATCCAAAGCAGTATTTTTGGGTTGCATCCCCAATTTTTCCCTGCAAAGTTCCTGCACACCATCAGAGCTCTTTTGGCCTTGTTGGTTACCTCAAGCTCATGTTTGTTCCATAGAAGTTTGTTGTCTAGGGTGAGGCCTAGATATTTAACTTCCGCTCTCCAGTCTATATTTTGCCCATCCAGTTTTATGGTTCTAAGATTGGATTTTCTTTTCCTGGTAAACGCTACTAGGGTTGTCTTAGTGGGGTTGACATTGAGTCCCATCGATTGACACCATCTTCTCGTAAAGTTCAATCCTCTTTGAACTACGTCACAGAGGTATTCTCAAATTTGCCTCTTGCGTATATGACAATATCATCAGCTACCTTGACAGAATATGCCTAGATCCGTCAATCCGCATAAGAGTTCGTCTACTATTAGGCTCCACATAAGTGGGGATGTAATTCCCCCCTGTGGGCATCCTCTGGTCGTGCTAACCGAGATAGTCTATTTGTACCCTTAGTAAAGTTTTGGAGAGGAAGTCATTTCGGAAACAGAAAGCCGACGAGTTGGGTTAGTCGACAATCTTTAGGCTAGCTAGCGGCCCTGCTTCGACTGACTGAGGAAAACACCGATGGAAAACATCTTTGGTTAAATTTTCTAAAACCAATCGCTACCGAACAAAAAGATTGTTTTCCAGCGGTGGCTCGTCGGTCAAAAGACCAGATGGGGTTACCTGTAAAACGGAGCTTGGTTCAGTTTGAATGAATTTGGGCTGACCACCCCCAAAAGTTTCCAGGTAAGAAAACCCGTACCGTTACATAGCTATTCTTTAAGATTATCCTGTAATTGCAAAATATTTCTATTGGGGTAATAAACTATCATTGGCTGTGTTCGCAGAGGAATCACAAACTAGTCAGAGCCAATCATATACTGTGAAATCAGTCAGAAAACTGTTTCGGATTTCTTTGAGCCAATCGAATCGCGTCTGACTAGTTTGTGATTCCTCCGCGAACACAGCTATTATCACCACCAATATTTAATTCACTGATGCCCAACACTTCTGGATACAATGTTATCTTCAATGCTGTATTAACTATACTATGCTGCCATATACATTTTCAATGAAAATATATTTACAAAGAAATATTAAAAGCGAAATTATAATGCGAAAGGATTTATGGAATATTTGTCTTCAGAATAATAAGCTATTTCACCATCCCAACCCTAATCTAATATAAATCTACTTTCTAAGATGAAGACATTTCTTTAAATTTTGCTAAGTAAAAACCACAAGCAAATAACCAATTAGATATGACAAACTTTAACTTCATGATTGTTATATTAATGAGGCTCTAATAATAACATGAATATAAAAACAGCCAGTTAAGATATCGCAACGTTTTTTTTTTGTTAAGTTTTATAGTTAGAAAACAAAAAAAGGTGTTATATTCATGACAAGTTATGGAATAACTATTGACTTTTAATACTTCTTAATTACTTAAATCGCTAAAGTGTGTTTTTTTTTTCTAAAACCGATATGCACACATAGTGCAACAAAACTTTAAAAGCCGCTTTTAGTAACACGCTACGAGTACTCAAAGTGAGGTCTTTTTCCCCTATTTAACATTTTAGGAAAATTACAGGCAGGCATTCATTTCGCAATTTAGTACCGGAAGTTTTGTGTGTCTTTTTCAGCTTTTCCTTTTGGTTGGACGGCGAACTAAAGCTACAACCTATCGATTTTTCAGCATAATACTATATATATATATGAAAACTAAGGGAACGGGAATGGCATATAATCTGTTATCGTCCCCTTTAAATACTTTCTCGGGATTTTCTGCGAACTTTTAATACGATTCCCCGCTTTATATTTCGGATATTGATTTTTCCTTCTGTGGAAAAGATATGACCCGGTTTAGTTTCACGCTGAATATCTTTTATATGTTTGTTTAGTATAACACTTAAAACGATGAATGTAAATATACGAATATAAATTATTTTGCGGTGATAAAAAAAAAGACTTCAGAGCTGGTATTAATTTCATCTTTATTTAAGTAATAATCCCCACATAAACGTAGCATCCAGCTTAATTGAAGCAATTAGGCAACTTGCTACTAATTAACAGCCAAACGGAGGTGACTAAGGCTATCCTTTGGGGAGAGAAATTGCATAAACATATTGGGAAGAGGAACGCTTTAGGTAGCATTGCCAAACAAGACATATGCAATTAAGTATGGGAAATTAATGACTCACCTCAAAGGTGAATGTTTAGAATATACTGTAAAGGATCCTCTGGAATGTTTCCCACTTATAGTGCCACGTATTGATTTGATTAATAAATAAATGAATTTTACAAAACCGGTTTTTTCTCAGGTTTATGCATTAAATTTTTGCGCTGGACATTACGAATTGTGTTATTTGGGTTACATTTTTGTGCTGCGGATATTTTTTTCCAGCTTGTCCAGGGTTTTGTGTTAGTTTACTAGCAAAACTACTGCACGAACCACATCAACTACGAACAATAGCTTGCGCTTTATGCATATAACAACGCATCTAGCTGTTTGGAATTTGGATGGCTCCTGCGGTATATTTGCTACATCGAGAGAATAAAACACAACAATGCGTATTGATAAAATAAATGAACACATTTTAAAACGAAGCTATCATCATCACCAGTAACAGGAATATTCCTTAGAAAAAATCTTTAACATTGTAATATTAAGAAAAATGTTAATATCTCTCAGGAAAAACTTAATCTTTCTTACAATTTGGAAAATTACATTTAAAAATAATATCTTTTGTTCAATTAAATTACCTTAACAGCAAAAAAAATATTTTTTGGATATATGATATCAAGTACTTATGGTTTTCTTAAAGAAATTATTTATTTTAAGCAAAGTCGGTACAGTTACAGATATAGTAGTGGTAAATTTACGTGAAAATTTCATTACAAAGCTGTAAATCATCACGACATGGTGTTCTAAACATATAAAAGTTTTCTGGCCCATAGTAGCAAATAAGTTAAACATATTCTACAAGTACAGAAATTGCCGTGAAGATGGCGGTTCTCCTATTTCACTACACTAACTTTCTATACTCGATATAAGTTTTCTACATGGCAGCCCCTAAAGTTTATTTCGATGACATTTTTTGTTTCAAAGGTTTTTGAGAAGCTGCCAGCTTCTCAGATTTCGGATTTTCTTGTTGATCATGAGGTATTGCCTTCTACTCAGTCTGGCTTTCGATCTGGCCACAGTTGGGAGACTGCCTTATGGGCGATTACAGATGATTTGATTTCGGCTGGGGATAGTGGACTTGTCTCCTGTCTTATATTGTTAGTTTACGCCAAGACCTGTGACACAATTGATCATAACATTTTTTCGTCTGTATTGAGGCATATAGGTTTCAGTAATGATACTGTATCTCTGATGCATGGGTATCTTCTCAATCGTAACCAAATAGTTAAGCATAATATATCTAATTGTTTGTCACATTTCGCGTGGTGTGCCGCAGGGGTCTATTTTAGGTCCCATTTTGTTTACTATTTCTACCTCTGAGTTGTTGACGTGTATTAGGCACTGTAAGTATCACATGTACGCTGATGACACTCAATTACATTACTCCTTCCATCCGTCGGATTGATGTAAAGCTAATGAGGTCATTAAAGGTGACCTTGAGTGTTTGTTCTGTATACTATTAAATCTAGCTAAATCCCAGGCTAGTTTATTTGGGCCTAAGAAAGCTTGCCAGGATTTACGTAATGTAATGAGGTTACAAATTAACAATTCAAATTTATCCTTTGTCAATAAAGTGAAAAGCCTTGGTGTTATATTGGATAACTCCTTTCGTTTTCGTGATCAGATTTCTACATATATTAAAAAGCTTTTCATAAATTTAAAAAAGTTATATCCTCATAGATCAGTACTTAGTCAGTCTACTAAGTAGAATCTATGTGATATTTTTGTATTATCACAATTTAATTATTGTTACTATCATGGTGCCTCGGACAATTTTACTACCTGTCGGATTATAATAATAATAATAATAATAATAATAATATTTATTGATTAAAGACACAATTGTGTATATAATAAGTTAGGAAACACAATTTATGAAGCCACCACCAAACTAAAACACAAAAAATTATAGAACAATAAATGAATAATCTTAATAATAAGATCCAAAAACAAAAGAGGAATTTATAAACAGAAAAAGAAAGCAAAAGAAGATCGTATTACTCTCCGAAATATTCAGCCACCGAGTAAAAGAAATGTTGTAACAAAAATGCTTTTAGTGACTTTCGAAAACTTTTATAACTATCATGACATCTAATTTCGTTGGGTAAATGATTAAATATTTTTATTCCTAAGTTATATGTGCCTTGACTTATAATATTCATTGAGCTAGAAGGTAAGTGCAGTTGATCTTTTATTCTAGTGTCATAATCATGAATTTTCGCATTGGTCGGAATATTTACTTTTGATTGGTATATGTAACATGACGATTCAAAAATGTATAAACATGAAAGAGGAAGGATTTTATATTTTTCAAAAATTGGTCGACAGGAATCATAAAAATGAGCTCCAGCAACACTTCTAATCACAGACTTTTGCGCTAAAAATACTTGATGCGCACTTGCCGAGTTTCCCCATAAGAGTATACCATACTGTAATCTAGACTGAATTTCAGCATAGTACAGTGAAATTAAACAATCCACAGATACCTGAGACCTTAAGCGTTTAAAAGCAAAAGCTTTTTGGTGTAATTTTTGCACAATACTGTCACATTGCTCTTTCCATATCAACGTATGATCAAAAATAACTCCTAAAAATTTAGTACTATCACAGCACAATAATTCTTTTTTGTTTATAGTTAAATTGTAATGTTCGATACTCTTTTGTCTGGCATGAAATACCATGTATTTTGTTTTTTCTAAGCTTAAAGAGAGTTTATTTTGCGAAAACCAATTGCATAAGTTATTTAATAGAGAATTTGTTGTGTTTTCAGTAATATGAGTATTTATATTAGGAGCAGTTAACATAACGAGATCATCAGCATAAATCGTCAGGTATATATTTGATAGAAACAAGACTATATCGTTTATGTATAAATTGAAAAGTGTTGGACCTAGCACTGAACCTTGTGGAATTCCAGAATCCGTGGGTAACCACGATGATTCAATCAAAGTATCATTTCCTTCATTGTTTCTGTAACGTACCTTTACCATTTGCATTCTGTTGTTAAAATATGAAGCAAACCAGCGCCCAAGTACATTCAAAGATTCAGCATGCATGTTTGCGATATATTTTCAACCTAAAGAAATTTATAATCAAATTTCTTTAGGTTGATTTGGTTGGTTTGATTTCTCATAAGGTACGTGAAGTAAGCTGGTTAAATATGTATTACGGTAGGGAGTACTTAATGATATGTCTATTTCATAAGATTCTAACTTTTAAAACACCGCCTTATCTGTATTACAAAATCAGGTTTAGGTCTGATATTCATAGTCTCACCACCAGGTTTCGTGGATCAATATCACCACCATATTGCAGATCTTCTCTTGAGCAGAGATCGTTTTCTTATATGATATACATAAAATATAACCCGGCTCCTTTTATATATTATAAATTATTATTATTATTACTATTTCTGAATCATAAAAATGTTTGCTAGTCAAGCCAAGATATTGTAGCCATTTTGTTTGACTTTTTTGTAGTAATGTACGTAGTGCTATGGATAGCGGCATCCCGTTTACAGCGAGTGTATTTTAAGTTGCCTTATTTGTCATGATTTTCTGTATCATTATATCCAGAAATTTCCACAATTAATGTTTAGTTTGTTTCAATTTTAATTAAAGAGTTAATTGTATAATTTATTTAATTTAGTGTTAAGTTTTTTAAAATTAATTTCATTCTTCAAGATATCTTTTATTTGTTCTTGTTGTCAGCGCCTTTTCCGTAAATTGTTGTCGGTGAATTGCACAACTACGTTGTGCATGGTATGATATACGACTGTTCAACTTTGTCACTCAGTTCCTTGGTTGACTTGCTAGCGTGAGTACTTGTATTTTTAAATTCCTTGCAGCCATTTTGTATTACATTTTTATATCGTAATTTGATTCGCGTTATTTGTTTTATTCTATCCATCAAGGAATTCGCTTTATAATAATTGCTATTATATTGATATGTCCACATTATAGATATAAGATCAATTATTATTTTTGTTTCGGGAAGATACTTTAGTTTAAAGAGTTTAATTTTTCCGTTTTCTAGTTTGCTGTTTCATTTTTATTTTATCTATCACCTCGGGTTAGGTGATTAGAAGTTTTGTGCTTGCATTTAGTTTGTCATTCTTGTTTTTTTTTGTTACAAATTGTCCACGCTTAATTTAGTTTGTATTAATTTGCTACCACGTGGATTGATTTGAAAGATATTGGATTATCTTCCTGGACAACTAAATCTTTTGCTTTGATATAGGAAATAGCATTATCCTATTGTAATTTAGAATCACGTGCAGTTTTTATTTAAGCCAGAACCCCCTGTTCACGGTTTTTTTTTCTGCAAAATTGTAATTAACTTGTTTTTTTTTTTCTTTTTTTTATAATAAATTCTGACTGTTAATTAACGTCGTTGAAAATTCTGTTCTTTTATTTTTAATTAAACCTTTTCAATTTTTCGGGTAATTTTCGGATTTCTTTCTCCCACAATTTACTTCTCGTGACTAGATTCAAGTTTTAATTCGCGAGGGTAACTCTGAGATTAATTGTTCTTTTGCGCCCTTGAAAGTTTTTATCCGTTGAGCTAGCTAATCTAATTTCTTTTCCATTTTTAAAATTGCATTTTGCTTTTTTAATTCTATCAGTACACAGCAGTAGACATGATCCTAGGAAGGCAGAAATAATAATAAATGTCTTCAAATATTTATATATTTTTTTTTATGTTGGACTGGTGAGGCTTATATTACATATATTTAATAAATATCCAATTGAAGCATACAAATACCAAATAAATCAGGGGCGGCTCCTCTTAAAGAGTCCTGGGGGACATGGCCCCACCTTTGCAAACCACAAATTAATCATTAAAGAGCCTTTATTTTCTGTAAAAATATGATTTCATGCGACCAAACGCGCTTTGTAGTTATTTATGCTGACAAGCGAGGACACGTCAGGATTGGCCCCGATTTTTAGACGTTTGTTGGTATTCGCGCGGAGCTAGCGGAAGAGGGGGTGGTCGTAGTATATGAAAAAATTACATTGAAGTGGGGCCAGCTGTTTCTTGGCCTACTGCTGCTGGTTGATCTACTTTCGCGTCATCAGTATACGTCAGTGCTTGGCGCTGTGTGGAAAGGATCTCCCACTATCACGGTAGGCAAGCGTGTGAGTCAGACGGCCGTGGAAGATCGACCATTGAAAGTAGAAACATAAGTAGGAAGCCGTCGCACACGGACTTCTGTTTAGAATTTAGACACTTCTCCGCAACAAAAATTGAGATTTTATTACTAATTATAGTAATAAAATGTAGTATTATTCTAGGATGACATCGCAAATTAATAACTATTGTATTTCAAAGCAAAATAAACTACCATTCATAGAATTTCTTAGGGTAAAAATTACGAAAATGAAATAATAAATATAATAAGGGAATTATTCCTGAAAAATACATCATGATAGTGTTTTAAATAAAAAAAAAACAAGCCATTTGCTTAAGTAAATAACATTCCGTTCCAAGATTCATAATTCTGAAAGTTCATTGGGTTTTTCACAATTCTGTACCAATATGTTTTTAAAAGCAACTTACAAATCTTAGAAAAAAATTAATATGACTGAGAATGCAGTCAAATAGAGAATTCCTTTTTTAGATATCTAAAGGCGAATTCACACTTATAGCACGATATAGATTTTCTTCAGAAATTCTTATTTGAATAAAAGTTGCATGCAATTTAGTATTCAGATTATTGCATAAATGCATGCAACTTTTATTCAAATAATAATTGCCGCGAGAAATTGCATAAGTGTGAATTCGCCTTAACAAGGAGAGGCCGCTAGATGTTAGCCTCACTTTTGGTCCTGGCTTTATCAACTGGCAGTAGGAATCTCTTGGAGTGCTTTTGTAAACATATGAGCAGTCGATGTCATTTATCTCTTAGGGCCCTAAATAGTGTAACATATGATATATTTGTAAATTATTATTATTACAGAATATTATTATCCATAAATCAAAATGAAGATGCAAAAGAACTTTAAATTTATAGCAAAACGCGTCATCGAGGAGGCTATGCTGTAGATCGAATTTCGTCGTATAACTTCGGAACTACCTTCGCAACATAGTACTTGTCACGTGATATTAGCTTAACTCTTTATTTCTTCCCCAAAACGCTATGTTTTGCCACTTTTGAGACTCTTAAGTCACAGGTACGCATGTTGGAATCGAAAATACTATATAAAACAATTTGTTTAATACAAAAATACGTGTTCAAACTTTCCTGGCACTTTAAATGCATGAGGTTAAAGCAACGTCAAAATAAAAAGAATAAGTTTAAAATTCAGAGCCATCTACCCGTTAATAGCAGAAATTAAATTTAATAGAAAACTAATATCTGGGTTATTAATATTTGTTAAGAATAACTATTTTATCACAGACCAACTCAGTGATATTTGAATACAACCTCAAATATTAAAAATTCCTAAAATAACTAAAACTAATGGCGGTTCATATAAATCTAACCCCAAATTAACGTATAGTGAACATAAATTAAAAAATCTTATTTCTGGTTAATATTGAATTAAAACTAATTATTATTTTATAAAACAATTATTGCAATCGCGGTTTAAACCGTAGATCAATAATCCTCGGTTTAACCTTCCCTTTGGACTTATATTACATATTATTATTTTATATAACATAAATGCACGTAAAACACTAACATATAAATATAAGGGTACTCTTTATATTTTACCTACAAGTAATCCAAGCGCGCTGAAACCCCAACATGAGCTAAAAAAAAAAAGAAATTAAACTGGCAACGAACCGACATATATTTCAATTAAGTACCGCCAACTACTGTCAACTTTGTTATTTAAGAAATTACACAGAACAAAGCCAGGCTTCCTTTGATTTGCATTCGCTCCCTTGGAAAAAGTTCGGTCTACCCCTTTACCGGGGACCCGTAGCACGCATAAAGGTATATTTTTACGCACCTTTCGAGTATTTGTTTTAGGACGTGAAACAAACGAAGGAAACGTTTCAACCCATTTTTTAAGCGGGTGAGCGTATAATCCCCAACGAAGAAATGGGGTATTAAATGTGTGAATATTTTCGCAAAAGGAAAGGATATGCTAACAAAATGTAATTATTTGGTATGTTCTGCTAAGTGCTCAGGTTTTATTATGTTTCTTTTTCCGAAATTTAGTATTCATAGCTTTTAATAATAAAAAAACGTGTAGCTATTAATGCATTTTTAATGCTGGTTGAGATAGTACATCAGGGTAAACACCCAAATAAACCATTAACCCAAACAAAACCAGGTAATACCACAGAATAAAATATAAGCAGAAATTTTACTCCAATGTTATTTCCCATGGTCACGATTTTATTTTTTATTATTGCTTATACGACGCCACGAGTCTGCGCATAGAAATATAGCAGTGCGCAATCGTTCCGAAAGAACGTCAAGAGTTGATTGAAAAAACCATAGATATCTGTCCATTTAATCACCGGAGTGAAACTTCTGTATTATCTATTTTGTGGTGATACCGTTCACCAGGAAGAAGAGAATGGTACATGTGACACCGCCTACTATTCATGGTGCAATTCATTGTGGTCTTATTTGATCGCGCATCTGAAAAAGATTACCCACAAAGCGAAGGTATCCTTGTGGACATGCCGAAGGGTGGAAGAAAATCTTGGGGTAGTCGATTGGCTCTATGTGATGGTAGTTTTAGTCAGGTAAAAGTTCAAAATATTAGTTTCGTGTTAGAATTTCAAATAACAATCATCAATCCCCCCCTGAAAGAGTAACTTACCACACAATACTTTCAAACACCCACCCCCAGCCCCTTGATCGTGCCGCCCCCATCAGAGATCAAAGGGTATAGAACATCAAGTTCACACCCTGGTTGAGATGTAGGTTCAACGTCAACGTGGTGATTGTACGTTCAATCATAACCTCTGGAGCAATCGCTTGGTGGCAAAAAGCGCAACAAGCCAAAGTCACAATAAAACTGGACTGTGTCAATCATGGGAGCAACGTCTTCTTCCCATCTTTGAAAATAAAAGTCTTCTGGATTTACACTCTTGCACATTATTGTAGGGGAGGTCAGGGTAAGAGCATTTCGCCTATGTTATATAGCAAATGAATCGTCACATACTCATGTCTGTGTGGTCAATAAGATGTTACAATAGGTTATCTCTGATGGCATGTTGAGAATGTCTTCGGACATGTTGTGTACTCAACCAATGATCGATACATACTTCACTACCTCCCTTTCAAATAGAGAGGAATGGAGATGCAACGAAGATACACTGACGCACGCAGACATCTGCTGGTTTACGGGGGTTCAAAAACCAGGATGTAGGGGCAGGAATATTTTGTCGCAGTCCAAGAGTTAGAAGATATTATAAGCTTGGACAACACACAACGATCTTTCAGGCTAAAACGTATGCCATTGAGATGAGTGCGAGGGAGTTTGGATAGAAGCTGCACAAACCAATAAACATCTTCAGCGACAGTTAGGTGGTGCTAAAAGCGCTAGAGGCGCATAAATGCAACTCGAAGCTGATCTGGAGCAATAAACACACCCTAAACACATTGCGGGTGGCTCATAATCCTGCTGCCTGGACACTCAGTCGTTCTTGAAAATGAGGAAACGGACACCATTGCCAAAAAAGGCGTGGCGGCGCAATTTCAGGGACTAGCACTTGTCATTGGCATAGCACTTATGGTACCTAACCAGCATATCAAATTCTGGACAAACCAGAAAATTTTCCAGACAATTTTCAAATATTACATACCGCCAAAAAAGGTACCTACCTCAATAATTTTAAAGGCATTGGAAATATTGAGGCAACAGCTCACTAGGGACTAAGTGCCACACTAAACATTGAAATTAAAGCGGTGTTGTGGCCTACGAAGCATTGGTAGGAGAGGATTTATAATGATCCAATGATTTACATTTTTTATGTTGTACATTCTATTGTTTGAAAAGTTTATCTCAACGTTCCACAAAATGTATTTTAAGGCATTATTTTCTACAAATTGTGCCAAAAAAACTGCGTACAAAACGCAATTCTTCCTTCAAAGTCCGTTTCAAGGAAAATTCGCATTGGCCGATATTTAAACGGTACATACTTGTGTATCTTCAATTCCGCGCTGCTAGTATTTCGTTTTTTCGTTCGGCTTCTTTTAAAAATATTTGCATTCTATTGGAATTAGCGAAATAATAGTTGACATTTTAAAAAACATTTCCCTTTAACGTTCCAAGGCCCTACTGCTGTTCCTTCTATATACAAAATATGCCTCAAGTACATATATTGTATTTCTCCCACTTGAATTATAAGTAAATAAATAATGAACAAAAAGCAACGATAAAAAGGAACACGGCAATAAACGAATTTAGAGATAAAGCAAAATAACCAGCAATTGGAATTAATAAAGCTTTTTTTTTCAATACTAGTACACAACAAGCTTCGCAAAACTGTTATAATTTTGTTATGTCTTAAAACTAAGCAATCAAAGTTTGCTTCGATTTCTGCTTTGCCAAGCAACAAAGTTTTGGCTGTTATATCGAATCCATTATTATATTAGTCGTAGCTCTTTTGTTTTTCATTTTAAGGTTATACTATTATATATTGCATACAGAAACTGATTTTCTATCCATTGATAACAAAATATACAGGCTGGTCCATTTAAAAAAAAAAACAAAGTTATCTATTATATCTCGTAAACGCGATTTTTAATTGGTTTTCTGATTACACGATTGTAATCAGCGTAAAAAACCCTATACATCTTTGATAATTTAACCAACATCATAGCTGCAATATTAACAGAATTAGCAGTAGTGTGCTGATAACTTTGAACAACCTGTATATTGCTCTGCTTTCCTCAACACAAATGCTCGGAATATTAGCTTATAATTTTTTCATAATATTAAATGAAATATATCCTCTGTATTCATGAATTAATTAATGTAAATGCTTTTTTTTCAGATAAAAAACCAGAAATATCGATTATTTATTCACAGTTTTTGTCACATTCTTTTGGATACTAAATATCGCAGGTATTTAAGAAATTCAGAAGGTATTTATGGAAATATGGCATTCCAGTAAAGAGAATCCCACACTTTTCTTTTATATGTCTTCAGAAAAGAATTTAACTCGTAAAACTACACCACAAAAATTCAAATTCAAATGGAATGTTTATACAAAAGTTATCGAAGTCAAGTTCTTTGATGACCTATTTTCAGTCCAAGGTAGCCAAACAATCTGCGAAGTTAGTGGTTTCATTTAATGCAAGTTTTCGAAAACAATGGAACAGGTTCTCTAAAGTTACACCACCCCCTATTAGATGTAATATGAGATCTCGCAAATAATAACACTTTACTATTATATTCTAGCAGGCAGACATTACTGTCTAAGATATACCATGCTATCAAATTGTATAATACCATCTGTTTAAATCAGAACATATTTCACAGCCTAAATGATTCAGGTGTAGCTTCGCTTTAAAAAAATAATATTCGTACATATATGTACAAGCTAATTAAAGAACAGTTAAGCAACAACAAATTCTGTTTGCCACGATGACATAAAGATTATCATAATTAGCCAGGTATAATCCTGAACTTGAAAATATAAACAGCTTGGCATTAGACTTTCAATTGAAACAGTTATTTCAATGCAGATGAGTATAGAGTACATGGATTGCTAATTGAGTAAAAATTTATTGAATAGGAAGGGCTTTTTTTTTGTCCAAAAGTTATGTTCATGTTTATCTGTTTATGAAACCACTAATTCAATTTTGAAATCTCAAACTGAGGTACAAATCATTAGTTTAATTTTGGTTTGTATCCTTTAGGTTTGCCATATTTGCATGGAATCAAATCCTTTAAGACATCCAATATTGATTGCTCTATTTTTTGCCAAGGAAGCCGCCTGACATAGTCTCCTGAAACACTGAAGTCTCGGCTTTTGTATTTTGTCATTGTTTTACTCATTTTTTACGTCATTCTTAACGTGAATTATTTTAGCTTTAACGTCACCATCGGAATATGAATCAAGGGTTAATTTCTATTGCAATGATACGGGTCCATTAACATCTTTTATTATTCGCAATTATAAATAACCGATGATATTCGAAATAAATGATAAAGTGTTATTGTAAAGGACGAATGGAAGTTTAAGTGGAAATTGGAACTTTTAAACTAGCAGAATTACAGGCGTTATTAATAACAGCTCCTGAAAACTTTGACATTGAAAAATGGCAACGCTATGCAGACAATATTATAAAAGAAAACGAGTAAATGACTAGTTCAGCCCGCTTAATCGATAATACTATAGGATCATTTATTATACTCAGCGGAAGCGATAATGTAAAAGGATACAAGAACAGGGTGCTTTAATGAAAATCGTAGAACCAAAAAAAAAAAAGGAAATATATTTTATGTAAAGCTGGATTGATAACATCTTAGCTAGACTAAAACATTTAAAATTGTACTTTCCGTATTAGATTTTACTTTAGAATTTTATTAATTTTACTTATATGGTATTTTCAAATTAAATCAATATCAGTGTATTGTAAAAAGAATTTTGACACTCAATTCTCGATTGAATTTGCCTGACTTAATATGATTTCCCTTGTACGCTGGGCTAAACCAAATTCAATAGAAACAATTCAAGTGCAAGGCGTTACTTAAAAAATAGTTGTTTAACTTATTTGTTACACTTTCTACTGCCATGCGTATATCGTCTTCCGTTTGGGTTGTAATTAACAGCGAAGTGTCGTCGGTATACATAATCATTTTTAAATTCGGAACATCGTTAACATAAATTATATATAGCAATGGCCCCAATACGTTACCCTGTGGTACACCTCTGCTCATATAAGATGATGTGCCATTAATATCTACATAATGTAGCCGACCGAAAGCATTCCAAAGCTTGGCCTCTAACACCGCAACACTCTAACTTTGCAAGCAAAACATCATGCATTTTCATTCATTCATTCAAGTTAGGGTGGGCACTTGATGTCCGGGCACTTGAGCTTGATGCTCATTGTACCATCCCTATTGATTCTCTTATTTCCACTCGAGCAGCTTGGTGTGCTCTATAAAGCCCAATATTTTGCCCAGTGGAAACTTGAGGACCTTCGAGGGCTCCAATAGATCTCTCCCGAAATATTTCTGCCTGAGTACCTTTAGTTCCTCACATGTGCAGATTACATGTAAACTCGTTTCCTCCTGTAGTTCGCATCTTCTACACCACGGTTCGCTTACACGGCCTGTGTTGTATAGATGTTTTTCAGAGGACAGTGTCCAGTTACCAACCCAGTAATGGTTTTAACTTCTTTCTTACTGCGCTTGAGTAGGTTATCAGAGAAACTACCATCCCCATTCCCTATCAGTGTTTTGGTATGGAGTTGACCTTCAGTCGACCTCCATTTCTTTGTACTTTTTTTCATCTAACCAGGTCCAGATCTCCCTTCTTGCGGAATCTTTAGTAATCCCACATGTGGGCTCTGGACCCATGAAGTGTCTCTTAGAGCACTCGTTGACTAGTTCATCGGCTATTACGTTGCCCTTTATATCCCCATGTCCCGGCACCCAAATCAGAGACACCGTGTTGTCTCGTGCCAGTGCATTGAGGGATTGTTTGCAGTCCCTAACTAGTTTTGACCTAGTTACAGGGTTTGAGACTGCCTTAATGACAGCCTTGCTGTCAGTCATTATATTAATTTTCATCCTCATGTAGCCCCCTTTTGCAATAATTTCTGCACAGGCTGCAAGGGCGAATACCTCTGCCTGGAAGACCGTTGTATGTTTCCCCAGGCTTATGAATATCCTTTGATTAGGACTGGGCTCACAAATACCGGCTCTTGTCCCCTGGCTGGATTTGGATCCATCCGTGTACCAGTTTTCGTTAGCAGTGATTTCACTACGTGCCTAGTCTCTATTCGGTATGGAGATTTTCACCTTTTCAGTGAAGATAATTTCGGGTACCATGCTGTCCGTGGGCATTTGTAGCAATGGCCCGTCCAGCAGCGTGCCCGTAGTATAAGTGTGTCCTCCCACCCTGAAGTTGGGATGCCACAGGTTGTTGGCTTTCAGTCTAAGGATCGCATTCATTGCCTCCGCTCTCACATAGATTTCCAGCGGGGGGAGGCCCACAATGGTCTCCAAAGAGGCGGTCCCTGTACTGTTAGTTGCGCCAGTGATACCCAGCAATGCCTGTCTCTGGACAGCGGTCAACATCTTCGCTGCGGAGGACACTTCTGTCCTCCTCCACCAGACTACTGCCCCGTATGTTATCGCCGGTCTTATCACGGCAGTATATGGCCAATGGCCTTCGGCTTTAAACCCCAGGTTTTGCCTGCAACGTCAGAATAGTTGCGTGGCCCTGGTCGTTGTGTTAACTAAATGATTTTTCCAGCTCAGTTTTGCATCAAGGGTAACACCCAGATACTTTACTTCCTTGGTTAATTGTAACTCCTGCCCAAACAGTCTAATGCCGCCTAGATCATTGAGTTTTCTCATGTTGGTAAGGCACCAACTATGTTTTTGTGGATTAACTGAGAGTCCTTGTGAAAGCACCATTCCTCCACCATTCGCAGTGCATTACGCATGATGCCCGCCACCACGCCTGGGAACTTCCCCTAGCTACGATGACAATGTCATCAGCGTAACCCTGCGTCCATATTCCTTTGTCGTTTAATGATCTGACGAGATCATCCACGACAAAACTCCACAGCAGTGGTGACAGTACTCCCCCTTGAGGACAACCCTCTAGTGTCCTCATGGCGATATTTTTATCCTAGCATATTGGCATAGACCACTCCTGCCTCTTTAGCATGCAGTCAACCCATCTGCTAGTCGTGTGGTCAATGTTCCGTTTCATTAGTGATCGGTTGATCGAGGGCGTTGATGTGTTATCAAAGGCGCCCTCGATGTCTAAAAATACTGCAAGGGCAACTGCCTTTGATGTAGGCTCCTTTTCGAGTTTTCCACCAAACTATACAGGGCAGCCTCTCCTGATTTCCCCTTTGGTATGCCCATTGCAGAGGATGCAGAGAATATCTTCGCAAGTGCTCCTTCTGTAATGTTTAGGTGTATAATTTTTTCCATAGTCTTCAGCATAAAAGATGTGAGACTAATTGGACTGAATGATTTCGGATGATAGTATGTGTTCTTCCCAGGTTTCGGAATGAACACAACCCTAGTATCTCTCGCAAGCCCTGGGAATGTAGCCCAACGCATGGCTAGCTCTAAATATCTCCAAGAGGGGCCCCATGATGTCTCCAATTGCCTCCTGAAGCAATCTTGGAAACACGCCATCTGGTCCCGGTGATTTATACGGTTCAAAGACTCAACTGCCCAGCGAACAAGATGAGGTTTTAAAATATCGTTTGATTTCCTCCAATCTTCCATAGACAAAACATCATGTTTAACCAGGTCAAACGCTTTGCTTAAATCAACAAACACGCCGTTACTGGATTGTCCTTCTTCAAAAGATTTATATATGTAATTCGTTTAAAAATTCGGTTACAGCCGACACAGTTGAACGCCCTTCACGAAAACCAAATTGGGATTCTCGCAAAACTCAAATTATTTAGAAAATCTTTAGGTTTAGGTGTTTGAACCTCAATAAAATTGACACTTATTTTGATTAGAGAATCAAAAAAATGCGATAATATATACAGAGATTCCATATAGAAAAACTTTTTGCACGACGCGTATTTAACCGCAATATTCCGCACCGTACTGCATGAATAACGCTGTATATTTTCACTTGATAATATCTAAAATTCATTTTGCGATCGTTTAAATGCGTAGTCCTTAAACTACGACTACTAAACTACAACCGTATCTACCTATCGCCATTACTGCATCAAATTACATTGTTTCCAATATGGATCCGTTCTAGTATTTGCCTGCTATTAATCGATTCTCTGCCGGGAGTCACGTTTCAGAAAATTAAATGTCAGTCCGTGCGTTTCTCTCCGGTTCTGTTGACCATCGGCAATATCAGGCGCAAATAATGTTACCAAAGCCGTAAACGAGGACATAAACGTATTGTTGTATTTCTTCGACGGACCAACATTACGATAAAGTTCGGATAACATTCTCGCAGTCGTATTATCGTACGTATATCAGGTAATAAAATGGTGGATATATAAATGTTGAAAGACAGTTTTCTAGTTGGGGTAGGTTGAAATAAGAAATGAAATAAGATCATGATGTAGAAAGGGGCAATTACTATTTTATTCAAAACGTCATGTGAAACACGTTTTTAATATTTGTTGTTTGAAATGTTTAATATTTTCTCTGCTTGCCCTGACATGCTAGTGTCAATGCATTTTTATTAGCTATGGATTAATTTATAATGCTTCTATATGGCAACTGTTAGACAAATGAATGAATGAAAGACAAGAATGAAATATTGATATAATAATATTGATAATGGTAATATTGAGGATGTTTTGGACGCCATTACCAAAAAAATATCGAAAATGCTCAAATAGTAGCAGCAAATATTTATAGATTATGTATTTAATGTGGTATAAATATTATATGTTTCAAAAATACTTCTAAGATACAAAATACATTTATAAAATATTTTATGATAAATATTTGAATAAAATATTTCTTATATATAGAAAAATATTTGTATTACGTATAACTAAATTAGCATTCAATATTTACTCAATATCACAGTGATACAAAATCGAACTTTCGCGGAATGGGAATGGGAATGAGACAATTGCAAATGAAGTTGCATTATCCATAACAAAACCTTGAAGGGTTTTTTTTTAGTTCAGTGCGAGATTTTTTTTTTTACACACATTTGAAGTTGTTGATTTTGGAACGCTGTCTAAAATAATGCTTTTTTATTTTTATTATCCTGGAAAGTTGTCGTATCTTACTGTTTTTGGGGTCGAGGAATTCATTTTCGATATTTATTTTTACCTAAAACTGACGCTAGATGGCGCTGTCATACAAATGATGCTATTTCTCGTAAATTTTCAATAAAAAAACGGTGTATTTACTGCTTCACTGCTTTAGCCATAATATTTGAGCCCTTAAAGAATTTCTACAAAAAAACAAGACAATAAGGCAATAAAACTCAGTAACGCAGAAATTCAAAACAAGACCATATAGATACACAAGCGCGCAATTATATTACCTGTCAATCTATATATATATATATATACTACAACAACGTACCAAGACAATTTAGTAAGAAAAGTACCACTGAAGATGGCGCATAGCGGAATGAATGTTTGCAGCATTTTTTGTTTTCTGTAGATGGATCAGCTTTTACTACTTTAAGATCTACATTTCCACGACTCAGTGCTAGCAAAGTTAAAGAAGGTATTGTATACAAATAAAATAAATGATTTTAAAAAATGAATTTACAATATTTTTTTCTAATTTTACAGGTATGTTTAATGGTCCAGACATTAGAAGATTGATGAAAAATGATGATTTTGATAATTCTTTGGATCAAAATCAATTAATTGCATGGAATGCAATTAAAGACGTAATCGAAAATGTTCTTGGTAAAAAACGAGAAGCAGATAGTGCACAAAGAGTTAAACGTCTCTTGAAAGCCTTTGAGGAACTTGGTGTGAATATGTCATTAAAAATTCATTTTCTCCATTACCATATGGATTGGTTTGAAAACCAACTATCCACCGAATCTGATGAGCAAGGTGAACGTTTTCAGAGGAAAGAAACTAGATTCTATGTTAGGTGATTTATGCTGGTGGTTAAAGAGAACAACCGATGAAGAGGATACTGAGAAGAGCAAGAACCAGAAACATACAGAGATCCACAGCCTACTACTTCTGGAGCTTTTGCTACTTCAAACATGCAAATTGACAGTGATAGTGATAATGATTAAGCGAATCCAAAATGAGATCCAAATAAGATATAATAAGATATAATACTTTAAAATAAAAAAGTTATTTTTGTAAGCACCATTTGTATGACAGTGCCATCTAGCGTCAGTTTTAGGTAAAAATAAATATTGAAAATGAATTCCTCGACCCCAAAAACGACAACTTTCCAGGATAATAAAAATAAAAAAGCATTATTTTATCAAATTTTCAATGATCTTTCCTTGTTAGACAACGTTCCGAAATCAACAACTTCAAATGCGTGTAAAAAAAAATCTCGCACTGAACTAAAAAAAAACCCTTCAAGGTTTTGTTATGGATAATGTCAACTTTCATTTGCAATTGGTCTCATCCCATTCCCATTTTGGTTGTTGCACTGTGTATTTATTAAACATTGTGATCTTAGTACTTGGTTGTCAAATATTTTGAAAATATTCTATACATATTGGAGTTTTCAAGTACGTTGTATTGGCGTAGAATGGAACCTACTGTAGATATTATTAATACCTATGAAACAAACATTAGTTATTAAACGTTCTTAAACTTTTATGTTATCTACGTCGTCCTGATCTATGAAAATCGGTCTATTTTTATATTACTTATGCATTTATCTTCTAAAACATAGAAGATTTAAATATAGAATTAAATAGCAGAACTGCTGTCAAAATCTTATCTTACTATGACAAAATGCATCGGAGGAAAAACTAACTCTGCTCAAGTAGCTAATAAAACGAGGAATCTATTTTAACTCTTATAAATCGAGGGTTAACATTGCAATATAATCAAAAGGATCATGAATAATTTTTTAATTAATTTTGCTTTTTCATTTCTTCAATACTTCTGAAACTACTAAATAAGTTAATAATAATAATAATAATAATAATAATAATAATAATAATAATAATAATAATAATAATAATAATAATGGTTTATTGCCCAACAGTGTTCACCAAATTAAGGACAATATTACATACGAATAAGAACAATTAAATCCTAAGTAATAACAACAAAATATATAGTTAACGCAAAATTTAAATGCAGCGCGGACTTACAATAATCACAACATATAAAAGAAACTAAGCATAATACAAGAGAACTGACTACTCAGTATGCGCTCAAGAAAGGTGAATCAAATTATTCAAACTACAATAAATATGCACATGCTGAACTTATTACAATTATACGTCTCACAAATGAAACTTATTGGAGATTTGGTTAGCAGATTCGATCGCGGGTGGGGATATAAAAAGGTTAAGGGATATCGACTCGGCTGTCTAGGCACCAAAAATA
The DNA here is from genome assembly GCA_004143645.1 of Protaetia brevitarsis. Taxonomy (NCBI): domain Eukaryota; kingdom Metazoa; phylum Arthropoda; class Insecta; order Coleoptera; family Scarabaeidae; genus Protaetia; species Protaetia brevitarsis. The sequence goes on along the minus strand of RXPK01001956.1, from coordinate 47,208 downwards.
ACAAACTCTCTAGAATTTGAGGGCAATGAATACGCCCGTGTAGTAACCACAGATAACTATTAAACTCTGAGTAGCTGTTCATGCGGGTAACCAGCTCAGGATAAACCTGCCGTGTACGAAAATAGATATATCTAAAAATCTTCTTTGGACATTTCAAGTTGCGACTTATAAAACAAAAAAATCGGGTTCCAAATTAACACCGCATACTCCAAACGGGATCGGATAAGACTACCGAACAACGCAGACATAGTTGCTAACACGGTTAAACTGTTTACAAGTACGCCAGTACAAAGCGCCAACATTTTATTAGCACCCGAAACAACCCTCGCAATATGGGCACCAAAAGATAATTTGGATCGAAGGTTACACCTAGATCAGTTATCGTAGGAGGACGGTTCAGGGTATAGAATCAATGTGATAATCGCATATAATTTGAGATCTTTTACGCGTGAAAGACATACATTACACTTGGAATATTGAGCTTAACTTATTAACAATACTCCATTCGTGCACCAAGTTTAAATCTTCCTGAAGACGTAAAGCGTCGCGCAAAGAGAGAATGGTGAAAATAATTTGACGTCGTCCGCAAAAGTAGGCACTTACAACTCAAAAGTCGTCTTGGATCGTCAACAAAAGGCAAGAACAAAAGGGGGCCCAACCTGGATCCCTGAGCGATCCCGAAGTCGCAATTACTGAAACCGAATTGTATCCTTTATAGGACACAAACAGCTGCCGTTTGTCAAATACGAATTGAGCAAAGACACCAGAGACCTCAGAAAAGCCCTAAGGCTGCCAACTTTGTCAGAAGGACTTTATGGTCAGTCGGTTCAAAATGCCTTAGCGAAATCCAAGTAAATGACATCACCTGACCACGCTCATCCAGAATGCCGAAACAAACTGAGTAAAAACAAATCAAATTTGTAACTGTTGAATCTTTTGGGCAGGAAACCATGCTGGTAATCTGAAATACCTCTGAAAATATGAGTACTAATTTGATTATACAGAACACCCTCATATACCTTAGAAAAGTTACACAGTATCGAAATAGGCCTATAATTGCATACCTCATTCACATTGCCCGATTTAAAAACGGGCAAACTCTTGCTAATTTCCAAACGGACGAAAGCTACATGTGGCGAAATAGACAAATTAAATATAAATTTTTAATGGTTTTACAAATACATTTCCGCAATCCCGCACTAAGAAGCTCGGTATCAGATCATGGCCGGCAGTCATCCTGTCCTTCAGCCCCACTATAGACTGCAAAATGTCCTCGTCAGTCACACTATGAATACCAACACAAAGCGAATCGGTATGCTCATTAGAAAAAGAGTCAAAGTTACCGGCCGGCTGAAATACACTGCCAAAGTGGGCTACAAAAGCATCAACAATCCTCTGGGGATCAGTCAACTCAGTACCTTCAAAAATCATTTTGTTTGGAATTCTGCTTTGTGCCTTGCGACTATTTATAAAATTCCAAAAACGCGAGCTATCATTGATAATAGAATTTTCTACATTACGCAAGTAACTATCGTATGCTTCACGAATAAGTACCTTTAGCTCTCAGACGATAGAATCTGTACACATTTAGATCTGAGGCCAGATGCGAACGTTTATATTTATTAAAAAATTTAAACTTCAGTCTGATAACTTTTATCAAATCTGCATTATACCAGTGAGGATAGTTATATTTTTTATTCTTATATCTGAAAATGGGCACATGCCTATCAAGAACAGCGTATAATATTTCATAAAACAAACGAACTGCATCATCGACATTATCACAGTTCTCCAGCACTGCCCAATCCACACTGAACAAAGAATTGTACAACGCAGGATAATCAGCCTTTCTAAAGTTGTATTGTTTGGCGCCTGGATCACCAGAAAATACATTTTTGACGTTAACATTCAAGGAGAAAGAAATCTCAAGGGCGGGATGATAGACGGCGTCCTCGCTAGTAATGGGCAATTCACAGCGCCGTACCAAGCAGTCACAATTCGCAAAAACTAGATCTAACAAATTTACCTTCCCTGATTGTATATTGAGTTCATTTGCTATGCAGATTTAAAAAATCACAATGTTCGGAAATAATAGAATATAGTTGTTTATTACTATTTCGAAGAACGTATTGAGGATGTTAAAATCACCTATCAGTAGTAACTTACTAGCAGTTAAGAAATTCTCCAGTAAATATGTTAGCAAAACATCAAATATCATCCAAGGAAGGCGTTTTCGGTATGTATAACAAAAACATATACAGACTAGTATGAGAAAAATTACATTTGCATCCCACAATATCAAACGATAGTAACTGATTCGAAATCTGCGAGAGATCCAGTACGTCTACATTATATTGCTTATTGTATGCCAGAAGCACCCCTCCACCACGCGGAACACCCATTGCCTCAAAATTTCTGTCACCTCGCACTACACTATATTCTGAAGGAAATAACTCAGCACTATAAATATCAGGTGACAGCCATGTTTCGGGCAGAGCAACGAAATCATATTCTGCATTACACATACTACAAAAAAAAAATCCCTAATTTTACCTAAGTTAGTACAAATATGATTCTTGTTGAATCGCAGCAGTTGTGCAACTCTTTTATGTATACCTGGGATGAAATAATATATGTAATTTATAGGCTTATTAACACTTAAGTTTTAAATATAGTTCATACAGAATGTTACGATCGAAATGTTTTGTGATTGGAAGTTATTCATCATCAAAGAGAAAAACTATAAAAAAAATATAATTCGGTACGTAAACAATTAATTAACAATTAAGTCATATTGTACAGTAGTTATTATTGGTATTTTTACATTTAGAAAGACATTAACGAAGAGTGGCTTAGAGTGAAACTATCTAATGGTAACTCTCCCCTAGAAGAGGACACTCTAGTCTCGAATAGAGGTTGTCGAAACCTACCAATTCACCTTGCACCTTTGTTTTGCAATTGGCGATATCATTTAGGCGATATTAATTAGCACAAAACAATGAAAGATTGAGATACCAGGTACCATAGAATCTAATAAGAAAGAAGTTGATATAAGCAATTACGTTACATTTCTAGGAGTTGATGAATTCCTTGACTGGTCAAAACATATTGACACGCGTTACGAAATTACATTCTGCGGTACAGAATGCCTACAGAATGTTTTTGTCAGACAGGAAAGGGTTATCAGAATAATAAACAAAATAAAATTTAGACAAATTTGTAGGGGCGTTTTTAAGAAGTCTGGATTACTCACCGTACATATTCTTTGTATATATGAATATCTGATGTTTTTATTAATAATAGACATAGTTATGATTTGCAAGAACAAATGTAGTATCCTACGCGATCTTTAGGGTACACTTACCCAACGCATGAACTTACCTTAACAGAAAACACCCAGGTTGCATGGGCATAAAGTTTTTTAATAATTTACCAAAGAGGTTGACTGATATATGGCAACCGAAAATATTTAGAAAGGAGCTTAAATTGCTTTTGTTATCTCTTGAGCCATATAGTTTAAATGATTTTTCTTATATACTATGATATTTTTTCTTTCTCCCCGACGCTATTCATTTAAAATTTTATACTATTTGCAAAGAATTCTTTATGAGATAATGAATGTATTATTTTATTATTGATATTATTATTAGAAGGAAATTGGAAATATAGGAGGTGTGTACCATTTAACATTTATATGCTCTATTCCATCAATCTAACTTTTACTAAAAAGAATTATTACTTGCAATAGGTATTGAAATACTTTGCAGTCTGCTTGTATTTATGACAACAATTTGATGTTGATTCTGGGAAAACAAAGAAGTAAAATAGAAAATTTAGCACTTTACCATAAAAACTATCTGAGTATACATATTTCTTTCAAGACTACTCGTGCCATCAAAAAGAGGTTAGATAATATATTTAGGAGTGGAATTTCAGTGAAACCTCATTAATTCGGATCCCGTGAAACCGGATCTAAAAATTGATCCGCTTTCATTGATAATTGGTTTGCCAATACAGTATAAACCTGTTTATCTTAAAGTTTATTCAACATTCAGGTCCTTAAAATAACTCAAAGTTTATTGAATGGCATTGTTCGTGTCTTTGAAATCAGCTTTCCCAAACATCACATATCTGATTCTCTTAACGGCAGGATATTGGCAGAAAATGTGCTCGATTTTCGCTTCATTCCCCAAAACCAACTGGCCTTTATTCTCATTAGTGAATCGAGTGATTTTTGAATCTGCATAAACTACACTTTTATAGTAAAGCTCAAGTCCCCTTGGTCTTGATATGACTGGATGAGATACATCCTTTAGCGCGCACCATACCAGGAAAGTTCTTTTATTCAATCCAAACCACAGTGTTTTACTTCAAAGCATAATTTCTCTCAGTAAATTATATTTGCATCATCAAAAGCCATCGCAATTCAGTAAAAATAGCAACATATCAATTGCGTTAATAATCATTAAAGTTATTGAATGAATAAACAGTTAATCTGCTGAAAATTAAATATCATAAATTAATATTCCAACCGGGCACTGCTGGAAAATCCGTCGTCTACCTTTTTATCATTTTTCGAAAGGGCGTACGGCTAGATTGGAGAGTCTCGGGCATAATGTAATTTAACGATCGATATCCGCTCTCGGCGGCAAAAGCGCCTAGCATCTGTGTTTATGACTCGAGAATTTCTTCAACGGATGAAATAACGCAAGAAGTCGATACAAAAACCAGCTATCGTTTGCTCTTTATTTTTCCAATACTTGACAGGGATTTTCGGATTAGATTGGCACTTAGAACAAAGGGTACGTAACAAAAAGATCATGTCAAAAAAAAAAAATGTGGTAACGTCGGGGAAGAAAAAGGGAGACTTTTAGAATAATCTGTGTGCTTGTTTTGTTCGGCAAATAAATACAAATCTGTAACAAGAAGAACAATAAAAATAAATGTGAAAGTATGTTTATGAATGAATGAAACTATCTCATTGTAACTCGTAATGTCCTTATTAATATATTGGTGTTTTTTTTTTTTATTACAGAAGGGAGCTCCATCGTGCATGTACAGCATATTGGATGATCGCCCATTCAATAGCATATTATCTATAACGTCGTCCAAAACATTGTTCCAATATCTCAATGGTTTATATGTCGATATGGGTAGGGCTAGTCTTATGAATCGTTTCTACAAAATTGCTACCTAATACAATTAAATACAACTTAATAGTAGAATGACAAATAAGAGCATTAGGCTGTTTTAAAATCTATAGAACTGTTAATAATTAATACCATCGTATTAAAACTATTACAATATTTAGCAGGTTAACGTTCAGAACTAAAGAAAAAGGTTAAAAGGGAAGCAACGATAAAGTAAGTAATAATAAGAATGGATAAGGGAAGACATCTGATCAGTAATCTGTGTACAAGTTCTTAACAAGCAACATACAAATTCATACAATAACTTATTATTAATTATAAGTAGAGAACGGAGTATATGCAAAGTGCATATATTTTATTTTTTGCATATCTTTAATTATAGTCTATATGTAGACGTATTACACTAATTGAAGTTAATTAGCGCTAATTAGTGATTGCATATATTGCATATTTAGGCATTTCTATGCATATTTTTACAAAAGTTGCATTTATTGCATATTTAAGCTTTTTCTTATCCTTTCTATTAGTAAAAATTCCTAGTAATTCCTAATATAGATCGACAACCGACAATTCTCAGACCGATAAATCTTTTACATTGATTTCTCTAATACCTTTTTCCAAGAACTGCACGTGTTTAATTTCGCCTAGCAGAAGGGATGTGGTAAATACGTTTTATTATTATTAATTTCCAAATAAACTATTCATTCATTGAATATCTTTGAGCGAAACGTTTTTAAATACTGTGCGTACATACAATGAGTATAGCGAACAAAATTTCTTTCTGGATTAGGCCATATCCTGAACTGGTAAAGGATGGCGACAAAATATTTTGTCGAGCCTGCAGTAAACTGGTAAGTTTAATTTTACTAAAAGCTTTACAATAGTTTTTAAATTTTTTAACTTTTAATATAAAATGGCAATTGTTGTTGTAGGTGTCTTCTGAGAGAAAATACCTGATTGATCAACACGCTAAAACTCCATCACATACTGGAAAATGTGCAAAACTAAAGCGATCCGCATGTGTGCAGCAATCTATACGTCAATGTGTAGCACCAACTTCACGAAACTCAGAACAAGAAGAATATAATACGGATCTGTGTAACGCATTAATTTCGTCTATCATACCATTAGCAAGATTAAACAATGTTAATTTGAAAGCATTTCTGCAAAAATATTGCAAACATAATATACCCGACAAAAGTACCTTACGAAAAAATTATGTCACATCTTGTTACCAGCAAACAATAGCAGAAATTCAACAATTGGTAGGGAATAATTTTATTTATATCATGGTAGATGAAAGTACGGATAAGCGTGGCCGTTATATTTCCCATTTGTTAATAGGAATTCTTCATGAAGATATTGTATGTAAATCATATTTAATTTGTTGTAAAGAACTTCAGAAAACAAATAATGTGACAATTAGCCAATTCGTTCAAGAAGGCTTATCAAATTTCTTTTTACCTGGAAGTATACCTTGTGAAAAAATTTTACTAATGTTGTCCGACGCTGTACCATACATGATAAAAGCCGCGCAAAATTTAAATTTTTTTTATAGTAACATTATTCATACCACTTGTTTAGCTCATGGGTTCAATCGTGTAGCCGAAGATATTAGGAATCAATTGCCTTTGATTAATTTTAAATTGAAAAATATCATTTATTTTAAATGGCACACCCTGTATATTATTATTTTTTCCGGTAGATATTACAAAACACTTTAACTTTCATTAACTATTTTATGTACTTATTTTTAATAGTTTCTGATTTATTTTGATTTCTATCACTTTTACCCTAATTTTTACTGCGCTAACGGGAAAAGCTCAACAAAATAAGTTGATAAAACAAAAACCTAGGCATTGCAATAGTTTAACATTAAGCAAATTAACGTCGCACGTGTCATATGAAAATAAGATAACCATGGATTTTCCGAAAAATGAATTAATTGATATAATTTATATACTGGGCGAGGCGGGAAAAAATCTAGACAATCATTTCAATGTTTAACTGAATGGTTTGAGGTTAGTGGTAACGTTAAATATGAGAAACGGAGAGTGGTAAACCGGCATGCTACTAATGAAGAAAAAGAAATGGAGATTTTACTTCATGTTGAAGATAATCCTCCGCTTACAAGGGAACACCGGCGGGTGTCCCCCTCCGATTTCGATGAAACTTAACAGATCGAAAGAGTACCTTAAAATAAGAGACACGTTTTTTTTTTTATCGGCGTATCCGCACGATTTTGGGGTACAGCCCCCTCCAAAGTTTGGACGATTTTTCAATTTTTGCAAATATTTCCTAAATTATAACAGATATTAAATTTTCTTCTTAACATAATTTGCAGCATATTGCATGGCCCTAAGGGTGGCGTCGTCCGTATTCGCAAAAAGTTAATAACGGGGGACGGGGTACCCCGTACCCCCCATTTTTTTACATTTTTTCTTTTTTTATTCATCAAAAGAAGGCCGATTTTATATAGAATACGATGATGTATAACAAGTTTAGAAAATTAATAATTGTAAAAATAGAAAAATAATAATAAAGCTTCAAAATTAATAAACTTGTCTATTGATATAAATCAAATGAACTATAACAGAAATAAGTTTTTATCCTTAACATAATTTCCAGCATAATACATGGTCTCAGAGTAGATATCTTCATAAAAAACTAATAAAGGGGGACGGGCTACCTCATACCGCCGCATTTTTTTAATAATAAGTTTATTCATTATTCATCAAAAAAAGATCGCTTTTACATAGAAAACAATGGTAACAAATTTGGAGGATTAATAATAAAAATAATTGTAATAATAATAGTATAGTACATTAACAACAATTATTTGTTATCGTTACTCCGCTGCTCTCCTTACTTAAATATTTCTTAATTTAGAATTGTATCTACTCGACAAGCAAGCGTATTCAAGTACTCGTGGTATAAGAGTGGATACGTTGAGGAAAGACCTGGGCCCTTTAAAAATCCTGTAGAGTTTTGTTTTAACAAAGATGCGCAGTCTACACCCTTGTGTAGTATTTGCAATAAACCAGCTATTGTGCGGTGTTCATGGTGCAAACAAAATCTGTGTTTTAAACACATTTACATAGACTATCACTACTGTAATACTTACATAGCTTAATTACTGTATGTATATTAATCTTGTTCGCTATTGCAATACATAATAATTATAATGTTTTTCTAATTCTGTTCTATTTTTTCCGAAATGTTATAATCGTTACAAACACATTAGTTATATTTATGCTCCATTGAATACTTACATTGTACACCTACATTGCACGAAAAACTTGAAATAAATTAAAAAATATATATGTATGTATTATTTAATCCTTCGTCCTGTGTAGCAAATTTGTTCATATATACGCACTAAAGGATTATGGTATTCTAAGAATGAATAACATTTTATTAAGGAAATATATAAAACGCAGTCACTAACTGCAATTGATAAAACGATTTATATTGCTACCACCGATAAAAGTTTCGTATAGTATATAGTATAAGTTAGTAGGCATAGAAAGGTTTGACCATAGCTTGTCGAGTAGATACAATTCTAAATTAAGAAATATTTAAGTAAGGAGAGCAGCGGAGTAACGATAACAAATAATTGTTGTTAATGTACTATACTATTATTATTACAATTATTTTTATTATTAATCCTCCAAATTTATTACCATTGTTTTCTATGTAAAAGCGATCTTTTTTTTGATGAATAATGAATAAACTTATTATTAAAAAAAAATGCGGGGGTATGGGGTACCCCGTCCCGTTATTAGCTTTTTATGAAGATATCTACCTTGATACCATGATAAAAACTTATTTCTGTTATAGTTCATTTGATTTATATCAATAGACAGGTTTATTAATTTTGAAGCTTTATTATTATTTTTCTATTTTTACAATTATTAATTTTCTAAACTTGTTATACATCATCGTATTCTATGTAAAATTGGCCTTCTTTTAATGAATAAGAAAAAGAAAAAATGTAAAAGAAATGGGGGGTATGGGGTACCCCGTCCCCCGTTATTAACTTTTTGCGAATACGGACGACGCCACCCTTAGGGCCATGCAATATGCTGCAAATTATGTTAAGAAGAAAAATTTAATATCTGTTTATAATTTAGGAAATATTTTCAAAAATTGAAAAATCGTCCAAACTTTGGAGGGGCTGTACCCCAAAATCATGGATTACGCCGATAAAAAAAATACGTGTCTCTTATTTTAAGGTACTCTTTCGATCTGTTAAGTTTCATCGAAATCGGAGGGGGACACCCGCCGGTGTTCCCTTGTTAGTAGCTGTGAATTAGCCAACTTATGTGACACATCCCAATCTACCGTCAATCAGTGCTATAAATAGTAGTTTTAAGGCTTATTGCGTTGGTTTTTGTACTGTTGTTAATATTTCCACTGTTTATTTTATTATTTATTTATTTTTATTGTTTGATTGGTAGCAAATGTACATGATGTATAACTTAAAATAAAAATTAAAAATATGTTAAAGTGCACAATTTATTCAGTTGTTTAGAAAAGTAGCCTCTCAAACGCCATGTGTGTGTTGAAGTACAGAATTTTAACGAGTACTAACAAAGAAGAAACGTGCAGGTCTTCACGAATATCTACACGCCCTGTATAATAATTTTATAACCACTTAAACGCGAAAGTCAAAGAATATTCGTTCTCTAGATTTAAATTATAGATGCACAAATATGGAAGTATTCGCTTCGCCTTCACCTTTTTAAAACACATTTCTCATTCCTTATTTTTTATTAATTAATTAAGGAATAAATGTGCTTAAATCCCTGAGATTAAAACGTTAACATTTTCAAGAAAAAACACTTCACATCCCTAAGAGCTAAAATGGTCTTTGATAGATATTAATAACGCCCGTTATATGTAAAGTTATCACTTTTCAAAGTTCGTTTGGGATCTCATTTAAGAAGATGAGAGTAATTAAGACTTCATTTGAATTCTGCCAGATTTTAATTTCGGTTAAAAGTTTTAACGAGATTCGAGATGGCACAAAGAATCTTCTGCGTCAACTTAATTTTTTCATACTGTGCCGTAATTTGTTTATACCGCAGAAATTAGCAATTTAACTGTGTTTAGAGCTATTTCACAGATCGATAATTACGAACTAATTGCTGAATATTTTGATGTTAAAAGGATTGCATATTAAAATAGTTAATCTAAACTTTTACTAACAATTAGAATACAATAGGCTCTACTGAAATAGCGTAAATAAACCTGCAATTAAAACAACAAACTTACACTAAAGAAAGAAATGGCTAAAACTCGTAATGGGCTTTATTATTCCTGATTAGTACGGTTCTTTTTTTATTGACCCGAAACTTCCCGTTAGTTTTCACGAGTTTAATTTCCTGCACAATTAATCCTGCGACGACAACAGAAAGGATAAAAGGGACAGAACAAAACTTGCGAAGTATTAGAGTAACTGCTCCCAAAGTGCTGGGAACATTGAAAAAGTATTCTAACTACATTTATAGAGAAACTGTTCACTAAGTTTGTCGCAATCGCGTAAAAAAAAAACTTGATCAGGTAATTGACATCATCTTCTAACACACAATACTTTTAAATGTTTGTTTTCTTTTTCTGTATTAAATTTTATATTCATGAATTTGAATTTTATACGTCTTTAAAACATGTAGCTTTAAACAAAGATTATTGACAGAACTAAGAAACTGTTAATTGACTCTGTTTTGATAGACTAAGGAATTAAATGATGCTAGGACCCCCGCATTGTATAAAAATACAGTAATTTTGCCATTGGTAAATCAGGAATATTACATGTAATAACGTTGTGAATTTACCACAAAAAATCATGTAAATTTTGTTTTACATGTTTTTTTCCAGGATATTTAATATGGAAAAAGAAATTTCGGTAAAATTTCATGTAAGTTTAAGATGTAACAAAAATTCAAAAGGACAATACAGGAAAACACATACCATTTTGTGTTTACTATCAAAATTTACTTAAAAGTGTAAAATTTAACAATTTTTTTTGGGTATTTAGTGCATTTTAAAAGTAATTTTACTGTACAAAATATGAGGATCTTTTATATTTATTTGTTTGTACTTGAATTTTCAGGTAAAACTGTAGATATAGATGGAAAATACGAAATTCATACGCCGCAATGTGATTGGTTATTGGGTTATTTATCTTGCGTGTAGGTATTTCTATTCGTTTGTCGAACTTATTATTGGCTCAATGATATCACGTGGTAATGTAATAGTGATGTTCATTCTTGATCCCTGGTTGGGCTATTCAGCGTGACTTATTAGGTGCTATAAAAGAATTAGGAAAGTTAGATTTATAAATAACGCATTTTATAGATATTTGTATATGTAGTTATCAATTGTTCTTAGAATTTAACATAGTACTTTGAAGAACACACTAACTTATAATCAGATAGGTGCAAACATAACCGTAACTTGTTTTCAGATGTAGGTATACATTATATTTCTCAAATATAGATTCTAACCAAGAGAGTACGGATATCGGAATTATGATGTAGTATGCAGTATCTATTGCAACTTCATATTTAGAAGTTAATATTTGTCACAGATGAAATTATGTACATATAAATTGTAGGGTAAACGATTAATATTTGTGTCCATTTTGGATAAATTCAAGAATGAATCTTACCAATTTTAGTAATTTTTTTTTTTGAAATTTGATCCAGAAGCCCGATATTGAGTTTTTTTTAGACATAACCATTTTAAAATAAAGAAGTTTAGGAGGTTATGTCAGCCTGAAATCGCATTGTCAACTTGAATCTGAACGATGTATAGATAATTCTTAGTATCTATTGTAAATGATTATTTAGTCATACATATGTTAATTTTTTTTTTTATTTTAACTATATGTATTGTATATAACAATTTATTAATTTCTTTTCATTTCCTCGGTTTTTAGGTCTTCAGAAAAACATGGAAATGTTCAACGACGTTTCGCTTTTATTGCAAAAGCTTTTTCAACTAAAATATATAAAAAATATAAATCATAAAGTGGTAATGAAAATTATGAATAAATTTGTTGTCTAATAAATAACAAAATCATAATTGTCTTGTTTACTTTACTTTAATTTTCAATATATGGTTTTGTTTTATTTAAAGATTGTGTTTCAATGTAATATGTTTTGATTACTTATTGTTAAATATGTAAATATTACTGAATTTTGTAATTAAATAGACTTCTAAAAAATATTACTGTATTTAGTTATAAAATTAAGTTATATATGGTTTTGTGAAGTATTGTATGTCAATTTTATGATCAACTGCGTTTTTTTTTGTTTATGAATTTGAATCATTTCAAGTATATTACGTGTTTTTAAATTTTTGTTATATTTATATTCTTTTATTGTATTTTCTAAATATTTATGGTTTTCAGTTTGACAAATTACACATACAAACACACGTTTTTAGAATATCTAAATTTTATGTATGAAGAAGATTTTACAACTATAAAACTCAAACATCGAAAGAAAATTAAACAAAAAGAATCCAATAACTCAAAATACCGAAAGTATACAAAACAATAATTGGGTAACCAATATTTTAAATACAATAATACCTAATAATGTTATCAATGCATTATCATTAGGAACAAATTTTGCTTTAGATTATAACACAAATAATGAAATTTCCTACTAATAATATAATAGCTACACAGACTAGGCTTTTGAACCTTTCAAGAGACAATTTCAAATGTTCTTTTCTCCTTTAAAATTGTGTAATGAAAAAAATCATTGCGTTAAGTTTATACATTTGTATCTTCTGAGTGTTTAGTTTAATAAATAAAAAACCTAAAAATACCTATTCACGCATTTTTAGTTTTATTCATATTATTGAACGTTTTGCATATTGTGCAAAATGCTTTAAATTAGATTGTTATTTAAAGTAAGCTGTGATTTCCATGTTACCAAATGTATATTGGAATCGTTGGCTAGTTTAAATAGAAATTTAATTTAAGGTATAGTACGCTGCAAAAAATAATAGGCTATAATATTAAATTATCTGTAAAACAATTTACCGTACAATGTATATTTATACATGCGATATTCCATTCCTTAGTATTTTTACTTACTTTCGTTATAAAAATACATCTGAAAATTACTTCATTGTTCGGTAAATATACAGTTCATATAAATATTACGTACGAATTTTACAGTACAATCTTTGAAAAATACATCAGCATGTGAAATTTACTAGATGGTAGAAATTTTACCTTATGAAACAAATTTACCTGTAAAATTTGTAGGCAACTAATTGTGTAATGTAATTTTACTAGAATTTTTTTTACAGTGCGTATCGGTTAATAATATGGATGGTATTTCAGCCAGGATTCTTCTTAGGAAATTTTATAGGAATTTCTCGACGATTATACAGGTCAAAGTATGGATTATATTATTCAGGTGCTGTATCGATACTTTTTTAGGTAAATACTTTGTGGAACTTTGATACTTTTGATCAAAAATTTATTTGATTTACGTTTAATTTAAGTTTAACTTTCTTCTATAAGCGTTTGATGTTATGTAATAAATCAGCATTTATCGGTTGGGGCATTTTTACGTTTCCATACTTTTCCATGCTAAAATAACCTTTATTCCTAAAATTAATTATAAAGGTTTTCTAAAGGGCATACTGTATATCTCAAAGAAGCAGTCAAGAAGGTTTTTTTTTTTTAATATGGCGCTTATTTAGTTTACATGTATTTCTTCAAGTAAATCATAAACTTTATTGTCGCCCGAAATACGGTTTCGTCATATTTACTACAATTTTACGACCTTCCATTCAAATTTCTCATACGCATGTGGGTGCCTGTGTTTCACGAGTGCCCGAAATTTGATATCGAAAGATATAAAATGTTAAATAAAGTGTGTTGCCGTGTCATCGCGGCCCGAATGGGCTAAAAAATTTATTAGAAGGTTTAATCAATTTCACCTTACCTTTTCACGAGTACTTAATCTCACCAAAAAGGTAATCATACGGCACTCCGCCTGGGGTCGGTCCTCTTCTAATTCCCTTTTGAATTTATTCAAAATTTATGAACGTGCTTTCCCATTAGACCCGACGTACAGTGAAGTGTACTCAAACAACACGGCCCCTACACTACGGAATTTAATTGTTATATTTATTGCGCCGAGTAATATTTTCGGTTTGGTGGAAAAAAAAAGCATTTTGCTCTTCGTATTATTAATAAAGACAGGCACATTAACGGATTTACTCAGAGACGCTCAGCTTGAATTATGCCTTTTATAAAAAGGGATGCAGTGGAGGGTAGAATAATTAACTTGAAAGTCATTGTAGATAATTTATTTCGTGAGTAATTGATTTGATGGAATACTCAATGATTTAAGATATTTAAATTCATATACAGGGTGTATCAAATAAAAAACTAAATTTTGCTTGGGTGTTAACTACACGACATATAAAGCACAAACCCACCGAAACCGGATTTCATCATTAAAGAATAAAAAAAGTAAAATTTAGAGCCAAAATTCTTTAGTCCGGGCCTGATGCAAGGAAACGTCATGTTAAGCACCCGCTAAACGTGGTATTATGTATAAATACATTGTACTCATTTAGTATTATTCTTAATGGTATGCCGTAAGTTCATTTAACATCATTCTGAATAAATAAAGGCCCTTGTAAAAATAGCAAAACTGAGGCATTTTAAATTTCTTCTTTTTATAAAATAAACATTCATTTTTTGTTAAGAGCATTCTACGTAAGTCTACAAAGTATTATTTTTAATATCCTGATAAGACGTTCGAGTTTCACCGGATATGCGACTTCAGTAGTTACAAAAAACGTAAACATTTTTCTTTTGCTTTGTCGAATCGGGAGTTAGTTGTTAATAAACGGTACCACATGAATCTGAGTTATTTCTTTTGGATTTATTTAATCATATAACGCAAAATGAATTGAATCGAATTACACAGAAATAAATGTAGACACAGAAAATTTGCAAACACGCCTTTTTACTATGATCGCGAAAATAAATCTATACATTCTCGTGCTTTTGCCGATGCATCAAGCTTCGATTTCCTTTATATGAAATCATGATGGTCCTGGAAGGGATCGTTTTTTCGAGACGGGAAGAATTTAAATAAAATGTTCGAAGTGGCTTGCACTCCAAGCGGCGATCCACATAAAACTAACAGCGGTAATGGCTGAATGATAGTGGTATGTGGGGGTATACTCGGGACAGCATTTAGGTTGGGCACAGGTGCGACTCTAGCCCACGGCATTTATAAAATATTTTTTTTCTCCTTAATGCTTACAGATAGACCCCCTGTGCATTAAGACTTTTTGATTGTATATGATTACAGCTGCTACATATTATTATGTTTACCTCCATATCTGATGCACCCTGTATATGAGTTTAACACATCGGGTATCTTGGGGCAGTTACAACGAAACAATTAAACAAAAACAGCATTCGTAGACCTCATGTGGTTTGTAAAATGTATATCGGAGTGCTGTGATGCTGAAAATACTTTGGCTAAATACATTATAGTCTACCATGATTACTCTGTAAGATTTAAATCAAATTCTTACTACACATCTGAAAAACTCCAACGAGGCAGCTTGATGAAACACCTGTGTACTGAAAATCGTAACATAGAACTCGCATTATTTAACTAAGTAATGTTTAAACTAGTTAGAGAAACCTTAGGACTGATGTCGAATACTGTTTCCAGGTAATGTCTTCCTCTGTTGCTTAAGTTTGCTTAATCTTCTTAAACAAACTTGTAATATGAACGTGTTCAGGCGCTTCCGTCCATCCATCAAGGGATGCAGCAGATAAATTTTATAAAATTTATCCTTAACTAAATTCTAAGATATTTATCCAGTGGTTGACTATTCAATTTCGCTTATTGCGAATTAAATTAAATATTGTAATGAAAAGTGGTTACGTAACTACAATTACTTATAGAATTTATTAAAATATTATTGTTTTACACAAACAACTTACGAGCGAATTTGAAATTCCTACTAATTAGAAGTTCCTATTTGTTGATAACAATATGTTAAAATCTTTATACTACACTTATCATCATTGAATGTTTTTGAACAATTCAATGGATTTTATATTTCAATTTTAAACCAGTCTACAATATTTTACAATCTGTACCTGAATTCTAGAGGTAAATGAATTTGAATATATCTATTATATCATCTTAGGCTTGGTGCATTATTTGACAGAAGGGCGCACAGAGACTACAGCAGATGTATGCAAAAATTATTAACTTTTTGTTGGTCGAAACAGTTGTTACGCCAGATCAACATTTTTTTAGTTATCTGCGTTATAAGTCCAGTAGGTGACTTGTAACGATATGAGTTAGATATCATGGACGAGGTGACGAAGGAGCCGAGTGTAGAATATTTAAATAAGTACTAATATGCTGCGGTAATTTTAAATCATATATATATAGAATTGGGAGGGCTAATGATTCGCATTGTGAATGTGGTGGGGTAGATATAGCAGGACATCTTTTATGTCCACTCACTGATCAGTGGCGGTCACTCACGGAAGTTAGGATATTAGCTAAGGTTACAAATAATAAGTCTGTCGAATAGTGAGTTATTTAGTAATGTTGCTAAAAAATACATAGATTTAGATAGTTAATAAGGAAGTATGTACTTATAAATGAATATTTTATACTCTTTAGTGGTCTGAATCGGCGTTAAATTACAGCTTTTAGCATAGTAAGGCGGTATAAAATAAATATTTAACCTACAAATCTTTAATTGAATGACTATTGATTAGAATAATTATGATTAAGTTATTGTTAAATATTAAAATAGGCACTGCTGTTGTTTTTGCTTTCATTTCATTGAGATGTTCCATCCTTCCGAAGTTGGAAGAGACAGCTTCACGAAGTGCGAAGAGCCGAGGAGCTACCTGGAGATGGCAAAGCTATCGGAATTTAAAAGACGTGCAGGCTGCCTCTTCCAAACTTAGAAAGACAATAAAAACAATTTGTCGCCTCTCAGTAAGAAGGTCTGGGGCTGCTTCTCAGGTAAGATTTTTTCTGTTGTTTTCGCTTATTCCTTGGCGAGTGCTGGAAGATAAGTGAAGTCGCTCCATATGCACAAACGTAATAACTGATAACTGACAGATTTATTATATTTGTGTCATTATTGTTAATAATCATAGGGAAATTATTTAGCATTTGATGCGAAAGCCATATAATTGTAGTTATTTAGCTTTTCATAAATAAATTTTATTCCAATGGTTATGAAAACTCACTTTTTTAATCAAAAGACGAAGAAAAAAGACAATCCCATTGATACATCATTTAAAAGGGAGTTCATTTAAAAAAGGGAATATTACATCATTACTACATAACCTTGCTGGGTTGTTAACCCTACTTATAATGCCCCCTCAGTTTCCATTTAATTTATAACATGGCATACATGGGTGTGTTTACTAGTGATGCTGGCTTACCACCAATAATGGGGTGAATGCTGTGATATCTTCGTGGTCTTAAAGAGATTACTTCCTCACGTCAAGTTCTGAACATGGATAAAAAAAACTTGGTAAATGTAAAACCAGCTTTAGACTTTGCCCTTGGAGGCACAAAATATAAGCAGCAGTAGAAATATATGATTTTCTTTGTGTAAGTCTCCGAAAGTACTGCAGCCTTTTGCCACACAGAATGTGGTAAGCGTTCTCTGTTCCCTCATTACACAGTCTGCAGTTGATATATCCAGTGCTGATCCGAGTGAGGGGGGTGTAAAACTTTTTTGGACTAGGGCTCACGTAGGTACAATCGGTAATGATAATGCAGATCAATTAGCGGAAGAGGCAGTGTCTAGAGGAGACTATTAGATTTGATAAACTTGATAATGATTGGCAGAGTAGGTGGGGTCTTACTTTAAATGGAGGTGGACTAGAAAATTTATCGGAAGCGTTACACGTTTTAGGGAAATGTGGATAATTCACCGTATCAGGCGGTAGAATTAATGACAGGTCACAGTAATTTCAAATCAGATTTATGTTGAATAAGGGAGGGTTAATGATTCGCATTGTGAATGTGGCGGGGTAGATACAGCGGGGCATGTTTTATTTGAATGTCGATCGCATACGGAAGTTAGGGTATTAGCTAAGGGGTTCGCGAAGTTTAACAGATATTAGAGATAATGAGACGGTCGAATGGTGGGAACTTTTTAGGAATGTTGCTAAAGAACTAGATGGGTTACGGCATGATATTTAGATAGTTAGTAGAGTAGTACGTATTTATGAATGATTATTTATGCTCTTTAGTGGTCGGAATTAGTGTTAAACTATAGTTTTAGCATGGTTAAAATGACTAAATATTTAAGATCTTTAAAATTAATTAATGTTGGTTAGAATAATTAGGATTAAGTTATTGTTAAGTATTAGAATAGGTACTTCTGTTGTTTTGTTTGTTTTTAGGTCATTATTTCTTTTCTGTTTCAACTTTCAATGTGTGAAAAAGGGAACAGCTACGTGAAAACAACAAGATTGTTGGAATTTAAGGGAACGTAGAGGCTGCTTCTTCAGCACTCAGAAGGATAATAATAATTTGCCGTCTATCAGTAACAAGGTCTGGGATTTCTTTCCAGATCCTCTCAGAGTAAGATTTCTGCCATGGTTTTCCCTTACTCCTTGGCTATCGATTTTGCATAAGTATATTATATATAATCAATGTCCTTGGCGCATGCTGGAAGGTAACGAAAGTCGTTCCATTGGTGCATTTAATAGTAACTGATAGCTCAGTGATTTATTTTAGACTTGTGATTATGTGAACTAATCACATTTTATATAAAATAGTATTTATATGGTCGCGAGGCTATTGTATTGTATTTGTGTTATTAACAATCATAGGCAAATTATTTAGTTAGAGTAGGAACATTCCACTTGTTATGTAATCCATATAGTACTTAGAATAGGTTGCCTTGTGTAGTACCTTTTGAGGTGGAGCACGAGGTTGAGATGATTTGTAATTATTTAGTTTTTCATAAATAAAGTGCTGATCCCAATTTTCTGTAGGTGTTCTTTCGGAGTACAATTAGGAGATGCAAAGATGAGTTGCAGTAGTTCTTCAACTTTCTTTTTTGATGGTCCGTTAATAAAGGTCTTACCATAAATTTACCTGATTGTATTATTATAGTTTGTGTTTCTCTTTGATTCAACTCCTTGCCTGCTCTCGCGCTGTGTTTTTAGATACTTCTACAACAGATTCTGGGCCTATGTACGAAGCAGATGATCTCTTTCTTCCTAACTCATTGGCTTTTTCGTTTCTTCGATTGCTGAATGTTTGGGTACCCACAGCAAAGTGACTCTATTGCGATCTGTCAGGGTATTTAGTTCTCGAATACATTCCCAAACCTGTCTTGGGGTTCACTAATACCCTCAGTATCACCTGTCGCAATACAGATCCGCTTATTTTCATAAGCTCTCTGATTGATTTCAGTTGCACAATGCAATATTGCGTGTGTCTCTACTTGAAGGACCGTGGCAGGTATAGGCATTGATTGCTAGATATATAAACGTCGATAAAAATAGACGTACAACAGGTAGTCTTAGTTTTTTCTATAACCAGCTGAAAAATATTGAATAAAACCCTAAGTAAAAAATTAATACCCTGTATATTGCGACGCAACACATTCCCATACCTATTCATCAGATGGTAATTTGCCACAATAGAACCACTCGAAAAGTTAAAAGTCAGCCGCGGAATCATTCATCTAACAAAACGGTGCTATTAACAGCAGATTCGAAAAAAATCCTACACGTTTCTACGGCGACGAGGTGTCCTATAATCGCACGATCACGATGTATCACACGCTCAACACGCAACCGAACCCCACGCTTAAGCGCCTTATTGAGAAGAAAAATGTAGGCACCGGTATCTAAAGTGGGTCAATTTATCTTTATTTCTCTTCCCGCTGACGTTTGTATATATCGTCCGGGACCCGGTGTCCATTCCATCCTTACGGCGAAGCGTGAATAAACTTCAAAGATGCCTTATCGATAAAGCTAAACGCCGGACCATCAACGTCAATCCCTTATTTTTCTTTCATATGTAAATCAAGAGGGCACGTTCGAATATCCTCGAAAGTAAATTTCCCTTTTGTGGGATAGATGAAGTCGTAATTCGATTTTATGCACGGCATAATAACGAAGGGCCTGTTTTCACAACGACCACCTCATTATTGCGTGACAAAATACTTTCGGCGTGAATGGGATTCCTTTCTTTCTTGAACGGATAAATTTTGAAAGATAAGTAAGCCGATTGTTGAAGCGCCGGAGCCACTGTTAAACACAAGTATTTATTTCTGTCGTAGTATTTATATGCAACAGATTACCTTTTTTAATTGATAAATTGCTATTATCGTCCTTTATTGAAGCTATATTGTTTGCCTAAAAAAATACCTTGGCATTACAGTAGACCAACGCTTCTATTTTGGTGAGCATGTTAAATACGCTTGTAGGAAGGCTGAGGAAAAAACTAGAATGTTGTCGAGTATAATGCCAAATATTGGTGGCCCAAGGTCTATAAAGAGGAGGATGCTCTATGGCGTACCGATATGGGGATCAGCTAGAGACAGCAGGAACAGAAACGAGCACTCCTGAGGGTGGCTTCGGCGTTTCGTACATCATCCACTATGGCTCTACAAATAATAACGAAAATGGCTCCCGTAGACCTAGTAATGAATTGCTACGAAGCAAACTGCTATTTTGTAGCAGCTAACAACCGTTAGCAGTTTGTAGCAGTTATTCAATATCAAAAGAAGCTGCTACCTTTTGTAGAAATTTCCTAATATAGTAGGCAAGTGCGAATGTTGTCGAACATTCTTGTATATTCGTTGCAGTACATACCGCAACAAAGTAGTGTATAAAATGTAGTGATTTGTAAAACTGCTTCTTTACGTTAGCAGCTACAATCTGCTTCTGGGGAACCGGAAAATTCCCCGAAAACAATTCACCGACGGAAAGTTTCCCGACTACAATTCACCGACAAACAATTCCCCGACAGGAAAATTCCGCGACAGAAAAATTCCCCGCCAAACAATTCAACGAATGGAAAATTTCCCGACAGTAACGAACTTCTCTTTACACTTTATTTCGGCTTAGGACGAGTTTCGAACTTTTTTTGTTTTTTTCTTATAATGGAAATTTTTTGCCCTTTTTTGTTTTTTACATAGATAGTAGTAATAATAACAATAATAATCGAAAAGACTTTTCTCGTCATAAATATGTACAAGGGCTACTACTTTTTATTGTTTTTAATAAATAAAGTTGTGGGCTATACCACGCAAGTTATAGAAAATATTTAAAAGTATGCTAATCTCTTTAAATAAATTCAAAGACGGAATTAAACCTAATGATTTGGGGTTTATTATAAAAGATTGGCAATGAAGGGATTAGGCGTAATAATGTTTATTTTAAAAGAATATGCTAATTTCTTGAAATTCTTATTGCATCTTAATGATTAATTGACTCGGTGAATTTTCCTAGGATCCCTGCTTCTGTTAAAATTTTTTAAATATTTTTAAAGGGAATATCGTGCGTCGATTTGGATCAAGTAGCGCCTTTCGAGCGTGCAAATTTTGTCGATAGGGTTTTAGATCACCTTGATAACTTTGGGAGGCGCGTGGCGAGGAAGGCATTATTTTTTTTTACAATGATTAGATTAATTATTTTTTTACAACACCAGCGAGGAACGGAAGTAATAATTTAAATGAGTAAATTTAATAAATAAATAATAATAAAATAATAAAAGGTAGACGCAAGCGTGAGCACATATATTTTTAATTTCATTGCTGCCATTTTGTTAATACATTTAGATATAGAGATTTGATTCCCATAATTGAATTTATTTCGTTCATCAAGGAACTCGCGTAATAATAATTGTTATTATATTGTTGTGTACACAATTTAGAATATGTAATATAGATCATGTTATTATTTTTGTTCGGGAAGATATTTTTTGTTTAAAGAGTTTTTTTTTTCGTTTTTTAATTTTGCTGATTTGTATTTAATTATTTATCACCTCGGGTTGGGTGAATAGAAGCATTGTGCTTGTATTTAAATTTTTCTTTTGTGAATTTACTTGAATTGTCCACGTTTAATTTAGTTTGTTTTAATTTTGAAACCACGTGGATTTTTCGTGAAAACGAATTATCTTCCTGAACTAATTTGTTTTTTTTTTTGCTTTGATAGAGGATTTAGCATTGTCCCTTTGGTATATGTTAAGAATCCGAAGCACCGTTTTTTGATTTAGGCCCAGGACCTTTTTGTCTATGTTTTTTTTTCTGCATAATTATAATTAACAATTTTTTTTTCTTTTTTTTATAATAAAAATTCTTGATTGTGTCTTAACGTCATTCCAAATTCTGTTCTTTTATTTTTAATTAAACCTTTTCAATTTTTGGGGTATTAAAGAAAGTCAGATTTCTTTCACCCACAATTTACTTTTCATGATTAGTTTTCATTTGCGAGGGTAACTCTGAGTTTAATTATTCTTTTGCGCCCTTTTAAATTTTTTATCCGTTGAGCTAGTTAATTTAATTTTCATTTTTTTTATTTCATTTTGCATTTTCTTTGGTACATTCAGTACACAGCAGTAAGTTGGCGTAATAAAATGATAATAAACTGTTAAAATCGACCACTTGCTTTAAATTTCTTATTTGATAACATAATGAGTTCATTTCCCTTTTTAGTTGATTACAATGTGAATTCCATGTTAATGTTGAATCAAAATTTATCCCTAAAAACTTTTATCTTACACACTCTCAATTTCTTTATTTTGGGTGAATACATGTATGTCTAGGGCTTTTTGTTGTGTACATTATGAAAGATTACAAATTTGGTTTTTTCAGCATTTAAATTTAATTTATTATTGGAAAACTATGTTGTAATATTTTCCAATAATATGTTCGCTTTATTTTTACTCTCAGTAATATTATCACCAGATACCACTGCACTGGTATTATCAGCATGCATTACTACGCGGAAATCAGAAAGAAAGTTGATTAGATCATTAACAAAAATAATAAACAGCACAGACGACTTAATGTCATTCATACGGGTTTCGATTTTATGTTTAAAACTCTCTCTCATTTTGGGCGATAATTTGTGCATGTCTAGGAACCCCAAAATTTATTTTGACAAACACCACGTGACCACTAATATGGCGGTAAATTTAAAAAATATGCCCTTTCTGCCTGCAGAAAATGAGAGTGGAAAACATGATATACAAAAACGTTACTTATTGCTTAGAATTCAACTCTGAGGCTGCATGCAAATTTTTGTAAACATTTAAAAAAATTAAAAACCACAATTTATTCAAATATTGTTTAATTGAATTACATACCTCCATTTTTTTTTCGTTTTTAGCACCTCAACTGTAGTAATATTTCTAAATGCGGTTGATACTCAAAAAAAAATTGTTAATTTTTGCATAATTGACACAGTGAAAACTGAAGAATACAGTTGTTGTACATTCAGTATGACAGTCGGTGTTGCAAGGGACTGTAACTAGTAGTAATAAATACAATTTTACAAACATTTTCATTTTAAACGGCTTAGCAAACATTACTTTTATTGAAAATTACTATATTTTTTTGTTTGTTTTCTGCATTAAAGTGGGAAACATTAGTTCAAAAGTGATGACTACATGTACGCAGCAAAGTTGTTAAAGTAGATTTTGAAATTAGAGAACAAGGAATAATAAACAGCAGGTAAAATAAAAACATAGTTTACTACATTATTTTGTTGTTTTTGATTTCAAAGTCTACCTTACTTAAGAGATAGAACGATATCTATGTCTAACAAGTATCTATCTTTACAGTTTTATTTCTTAGTTGTTCATTACTATTAGTTATTGTTTAAATGTTTTGCTTATTAAGAATTCTCATAATTAGGTAAAGTATTGGTTACTTAATTTTGTAACTTCTAAATCTACTTAAATATCTTCGGTGCAATAACATTGTGAGGGCTGAGGTATGTATTATCAGTTTTGAACTAAGAATTTACACTTTAATGCAGAAATTAAAAAAAAAAAAATTTTTAATAAAAGTAATATTTGCTAACTGGTTTAGAATGGCTTTTAACTGTAATGATTAGGAGGAATTTTTCCCAAAAACATTTTTTCTCCTCACGCAGGATTCGAACCTACATTCTCCCGCTTGCCGGGCGGGTGCTTTACCAATTAAGCTAGTAGAGGATGATGATTCGAGCGTTTAACCGAACATACGTCGATATTAGATCTTGAAAAGGTCAGCAGCGGCAAATATGCAAAAATGAAGTTTTTGCAGTAAAATTAACAAATTAATACAAAAATAATTAATTTTTCCCAAGAATGTTTTTTTTTTGGGAAAAATTCCTCCTAATCATTACAGTTTATTATTGTATATATATACAGTATTTTTATTAATTTATCGCCACACTAGTGGTCACGTGACGTGTGTTAAAATAAATGTCCCTAAGCGTGCACACAGTTCTCTCATCTAGGTATGTTTTGAACCATTGAGCTACAACCCCGCGAATGCCATACTGTTCTAATTTGGTCAACATCATAAAGAAATGTATCTTCCAATTCGATTTTCTTGCTCTGTGATTATAATTGGTAAGAGACATTCGATTCTTAAAACGATTTTAAACTCGTTAAATAAAGAGAACTCGATTGTTCCATAAAAATCGGACAGATCTAAATAAAAGTTATGTCTATAAAGGGTGAAAAATATCAATAAATCTACTTACGTGTAATAGTCGTAACAAGTTCCCGTATATCCGCAAAGGAACATGGTGCACCGATCTGCCCTAGGTGGCCATTAGTGGAAATCTCGTACGTCACATTGAAACCATAGACGTCGAGTAAATGATCTAATACTCTAAGATGCGTACTATCGATCGCATCCAACTTCAACGTTATAACCAAATAGTCCTGGTACGTCCGCACGTAACTCACTTTCGAAATATTGTTCTCGGTGACCGCGTGGATCTCCTTCCGTTCAATTGATAAGATTTGTCGTAGATCTGGTACTCCTTGAACGTGAGGCCCTCGAAAACGAACAGCTGCGTCAGATACACTATTATCGAGGATTTATTCGTGGCGTGCTGCGCCTCAATTATCCATTCGCAGTGTACGGGTACCGAAAATTTGCTAGGGAATCCGGGGGTCTGAATAATTCCCCTGGCGCTGGTGTACGTTCCGCCGCAACGGGGCCTGCTCAGCGAGGCTTCCGGAATGAGGAGGATTAAAAATATACGCCACATGGTGGGTGGAACGCGGTTAGAAGCCATCCATTATTCAGGCGGTTATTAGCTCCCCTATTTCCGGATCTGAAAACAACACGTATATACGAATAAGTGCATAGGTTGATGAGCATTACAATGTAATATAAACGTTGGCAAGAGCTTAACTCAATGTTTATTTAATAATGTGTGCTGACGAATCGCAGTCAAGTAAATGGGTATATATTGATTCAATCGACGTAATCAGTCCATGCATATTAGACAGGCAACCACAGACCATGTGTTATCACCTACTTTAGAGTAGTGATGGGGCAATCGGATCCAAAAAGTATTCAATAAGCGTAAACGGATATGTAGTCACTACGCTAAGAAAAATCGGAACTTTTTCTTAACGATTCTGATTCTTTTGCTAAACGATTCAAATATCGGTTCATACAGATACCGATTCTTTTTAGTCGATAAGAAAAAGAATCGTTAAGCAAAATGTAGCCGTTAAGGAAAAATATTCGTTAAGCATCACATAGTCGAGCCGATGTATGTATATGTAGACCCCGAGGCCGAGGCGAGCATATTTGCGGCATATTTCCTTTGATTTTTTGGCGATTTCTTATGCGCTAGCTGCATAATATTCGTATAGAATTGTCTTAATACAGACGCATACGTTATTTTAGTGGAACTAGAATTACATTATCATTGGTTTAATATGATTTAGGTAAATTTTAGTGGTGATGCATTTGCATAATAAATACAAGTATTTTTTTTGTTTAGTTACGAAATACATAATAAAATGCCAGAAAGACATTAATCGAATTTTATTGTGTTATATATTTGTTATATTTATGCATGACAAGAAACACATTTGTTTCCGCAAACCCCAATGCTAAATAAATTATTACTATTGCTAACTTGAAAATCTTAAGTAGGACATTGTGCAAAACTTGTTCATATTAAAAACAAAAGAAAACCGTTTTTTTTCCAATTTTTGATTACATGACCTGTTTAAGTAAAAATGCTAGGTGTTTACTTAACATATACAGGGTGTACCACCGAACTGTGTCATTAGAATTTTTCGAACTTCTAATAGGAATTTGATTTTAAAACTTGCAGAGCAGCTATAGCTAACCTTGGCCTATTTAAAGAAACTATTTTGAGCCTTATAGCACATTTGGTATACACGGTGTCGATATCAACTTTGTGTTCGTTTATAAATATGGCTAATTAAGGTGTATGTTGCACACAATTATATGAATTTTAGTAATAATAAGAATACCAGTCACAATAAATGCTTCAATTATTATTACAAATGAATGCAAGAAGAGCTGTTGCCTCGTTTTGAAAAATGTGCAGAGTGTTTCAAAATGTGGTAGAAATATTTGCTTTAAGTAAACCATAACTAACTATGACTGTCCTGCAAGTTACATAACCAAATTCCCAAGAGAAGCGTCAAATTATAATAATAATAATAATTTATTGATCTTACATACAACAACATTAAATTAAGCTGAAATTCAATAAAAGAAAACGCAATTTGAAAATTAATAGAGAACAAACGAAAATACTATGCAAAAAGAAAACGAGAAAATACAATCGTTGGTATATGTTAAAACACTTATCACTAGTCACTAAATCCGTCTTCTAGAAACTCTGTGACTGAGTAGTATGTTTTTCAATAAGTAAATCTTTTAGTGAAGACACAAATAAACGTTGGTTGGCGATATTTTGAATAAAATTTGGTAGATGGTTATAAAAGATTATATATACCCTTATATATAAGATTAGCTTCATACAGCGATAAACGATGCTTAGGTATCGGATAGTCCGTATTATATCTAGTTTGATGCTCCTGATCGTCCTTGTGGGGTTTTGATATGAATACTGTGTTCTTTAACATATGTAATACACTTTAAGATGTATACCGCAGGAGCCATCCAAACTCCAAACAGCTAGATACGTTGTTATATGCATGAAGCACACGCTTCTGTTCGTAGTTGATGTGGCTCGTACAGTATAGCTGTTAACGTTAGTAGCTTATATTGCTTAAACGCGTTTCTACAAGTCTCTCTAGGTCCCATAGGTAGCATGTTACGAATAATACGTTTTTGCAATATAAAAATTCTTTTGGCCTGTGGAGCAGCACCCCAACAAATGATGCCATATGTGGCTTTACTAAGAAAGCTACCGAAATACAAACTTCGGCATTCTCCAATCCTTGCCAACTTCTTCATGGCAAAATAACTTGAAACGAATTGTGCGGCTATGGATGCAATGTGATTGCTCCAATTAAAACTGTGATCTACGTGTATTCTCAGTAACTTAATTGTTTGAAGTTGTTCATTTGTCTTAACTAATAAGTTTTCATTGGATTGGGTACAACTGGAGAAAAGTGCAATAGTTTACATTTGTTGCTAATGACTATTAAACCATTAGGTGATAACCAACCGTGCATTGTTGTAACTTCTAACGACCAGTTTGCATGTGCTTCATGTTTATTGGGGCGGCAGGTGATAAGACATCATCGGCGTAAACTATGCAGGTACTATTGCGAACTGTGCTTGATATATCATTTCTGTAGATGATGTACAGAAGTGGGCCTACTATTGATCCCTGTGGTATTCCCTGATCAACAATCAGTTTATTAGAGCATCTATGGTTGATTTGTACCAACTTCCTCTTACTGGTTGTGTATGACAGGAGTCAATCCCTGTAACTACCTCTCAGGCTAATAGCTTCCCTTTTGTACCAAGTATAGTGTGATCCATCGTATCGAAAGCCCTGGACAGGTCTATAAATGTTGCTAGTATGCTATCGCCCTTAACAATCTTCAAGTAAATTTCATTTAAAACAACTAAAGCTGTCACAGTGAAATGACCAAATCGGAACCATGTGGGTTGATCACACTAGGCTTAGTTAGAAATTGTGCAATGCGGACATATATGAGCTTTTCAAATATTTTCGATACAACTGACTGTAAGGCAATAGGTCTGTAGTTGTTAATATTCTCAGTACTACCTTTCTTATGTAGCGGAATAATTTTATTTGCTTTTAAGTGTTTTGGAAAAGTACCTAGGACGAAAGATTCATTGATAATATGGACCAATGACGGCGCTACATGTATCGACAAATTATCAAAACTAGTGGATTTGGTATTTGCCATTCTCGATACAACACTTATTATCTGAGGTTCGGACACCGGTTCCTGTAATTCCACTGTAATAAAGAATTTTTTATTTAGACGATAAGAAGGCCTCTGTGACTTGTATCCATATTTATTATTTTACCATACATGTTTCGAAAATTTGCCTCTTTTAATGATTAATATTTAATAATTTAAAATTTTTAACAAAATAATATAGAATTTAAGTTATAGACAGGCGTTAAAGGTTTTTAATAAACAGTTTTACACATTGGTTTGAATGCTGGAGTATACCACAAGCAAAAAGCACACTACAAGTTTATGCCACTCTCCTTATAATTCTTGTAGTAGTCCAGCATTCAAACCGATATGAAAAAATAATTTAAAAAAAAAAATCTTTAAGTGTGTTTAAAATATAAATTTTAGGCTATTATTAAGCATGTATTGTAAAATAATAAATATCGATACAAGTCAAAAAGGCCTTTTTATCTTCTAAATAAAAACTTCTTTATAACATATTAAACATAATAATACAGACTAATGAAATAATTCGTTCCCATAGAATTCGTTTATGCTGTAATAGTACCTAACCAGAAGAATAGTTTCTAAGCTTTTTTGAAAATTACAGTACTGGGCATCAGCTTCAAATCCGTTGGCAGCTTGATACTATTATAAATGGGAGACTGCTTAAATTGTGCAATATTATGTAATGGCTTACCAAGGCTGCCCGTACCCTGCGTAGCGTTAGACAAATTTAAATGGCTATTTGCAGAAAAATGCATACCTCTAACGGTGACAACTCTGCAGAGCATAAAAATAAGATTACGATTTTCGCTCTGATATTATTGATTGCTAACTGCTTATATTAATCCTAGATTTTATGGCTTGCGAATGGGGGAAAATAAACGAGTCATAAATGCCTTGGTTGATATCATTGAAATGATATAGGTGAACATTAAATACACTTCATTCTTTAAAATGATCGTTATATCTAAGAGTGGAATATTAAGAAAGCAACTAACATTTAACTTAAAATAAGGAAAGCTATTGCAATTTACAACCAAGACTAATATTTTGGAAACAGAGAAGAGAAGACGACCCAGATTCAGAAGTTAAATGCCGCTAATATTAATTATCGCATAATAAGGAGACCTGACTCAAGATACATTTTTTTACCGAGTAAAAGTATAAGAATGTTATAGAAATTTATTGCGCTAATAGTTTATACCTGCTATACAGCAAATTTTGTTTCTTATTTGTAAATTTCATTTGCATGTTTATAAACGAACAGAAAGTTTATATCGCCATCTTGTATACCAAATGTGTTATAAGGCTCAAAATATTTTCATTAAATAGTCAGCCATAATAGCTACTCTGCAAGTTTTAAAATCAAATTCCCATTAGAAAATTCTAATGACCCAGTTCGGTGGGTCAGCCTGTATATATTAAGTAAATACCTAGCCTTAATTAGAATTAAGTTTTTTCATATATTTCTAAAATTTTGTTTATTATTTCCTATCAGGATTTCGATATTTTCGAAAAATTCTAATGAGGAAGCTATTTAACATAACATGGTTTCAAAATATTACTTAGTAAACACAAATAGTCTCCGGTCTCTGGAAGAAAATTCGAATGCCAGATAATCTCAACAAATGAATTTATATGCCTGATACATTATTATTTATTAAAAAAAAAATACAACAATATCATAGAAATTGCAGTTCCCTATTCAACTACAATCGTTTGACGTGGCAAAAGGACAAGAAGGAAAAACAGAGAAAATGAGAGGATTTGAAAGATTACCGGTTTCAATTAGGATAAGCGAACCGATTCCGCTTAGTGAGCCGATTTTCGAAATCGTTTTTCGTTTATTAATCTGGTTCGCGGGAGAGATTGCGATCTGATTAGCTGAACGGTTTTAACAGGAAATCGACAGCTTTCGCGTAGCTTCCCTTAATCGAGTGGGAATTGTAGGTTTTTTTCATGTTCCTTCTTATGGCTTTAGGTAGAATCAATAGCCTTTGATTGACAGTTGAATCGATAGAAATTGATTAACACTGTTAAGAAAATAAGGAAATGTATGTAGGTAATTGATTTGTATCCAACTTGAATGTAGATTCAGATGTAATGTCTCTTATTTAATACGCTTCTGTACCCTCTCAAACGAGAGTTGTTGATAAGGGTATTAGGGGTACCATATTATGCAAGCGTATTCTAGTTTTGGTCTAACCAGGGTGCAGTAAAGTGTAATTAACGTTTGTGTCTCCATAATTATACTCCCTGCATGTGTGTATCAGAAATCCCAAAGCTTTGGATGCAGAATTATAAATCTCCAGCACGTGATTGCTGAGACCCAAAAACTACTCCCAAGTCCTTAATTTGAGATAATCTGGGCACAGGAGTATGAGATAAGGATAATATACTACATTTTCACATCTTGAATACAAGACAATCGTATACTTATTTATGTTCATCTATATTTTATTCCTGGCGTACCAGTTGCTGATGGTGTCACGATTCTTTTGAAGCTTTACACAATCAGACACTGAATTAATCCGAGCAAAAATCTTTAAATCATCAGCGTACGCAGCAACTTTGTAGTCTAATAGTTTAAAGATATCGTTTAAGTATATATTAAATAGTAAAGGGCCAAGATTAGATCCTTGCGGTACACCGGAGGTGGCAGTGAACGGGTCTGATCTAAAGCCGTTGTGTGTAACATAGCAAGCCCTGTTACTTAGATATGATGAAATCATTTGCGCAACACCTTCATGCAAGCCAACATAACGCAACTTTGATAGAAGTATCGAATGATCAAGAGTATCAAATACTTTTGTAAAATCGGTATACACAACATCCACTTGTTGTCGATTATTGATGCACTCGCTGATATATTGCACAACCGTCGTCAGATTAGTTGAGGTAGATTTTCCCGTAATGAAGCCATGCTGATATATGGACTGATAAGACTTTATACTGTAAAACAGTTGTTCATGTAACAATTGCTCAATTTTTGTTTGCAAAATTGCATAGTATATTTACCGGTCTGTAATTAGCAATATCAGACTGTTCACCTTTTTAAAAAACTGGCGTTATTCTACCTACTTTCCAACAACCAGGAAAGGTACAAGTGCGTACAGCTAAATTAAATAAATAACTCAGTGGTTCACAAAATATGGGAGCGCAGTCACGGATTAAAAATCCAGGTAAAGCATCGTGCCCGGAAGTTATGTTAGACTGTATTCTCGCTAATTTGAGCTGTACTTGATCTGAGGTAAATAAAGAAATGTACACAGAGTTCACACTCGCCACTCCACCCAAAGCAGCATTTGGTATAGTAGGTTGTGAGAGATGTACTTCAGAGAAGAGGTTCGCAAAAGCGTTAACTATATCAAGAGACTTCTCAAGAGAAACGTTATTAAAAATCAAATGTCCTGGAATCCTGGATAGACCACGCTTGCCTTTAACAAATTGCCAGAATAGTTTCGGGTTATCGATAATACCGTTCTCCACACAAGTCAAATACTCCCTATAAGCTATCAGTTCGGCTTTAGGGCAACGGGGAGTGTTGTATCTGCTGCTCTTGACTTTGTTAATTTTGCGGTTCCTTGCTTTGAGAGGAGCGATCATTGCGCAGCCACTTTCTGTTATGTAAGCAAAGCTTTTGACTGTGTTGACCATAGCATCTTGCTGGAAAAATTAAAGTTGTGTAATTTTGACGACTTAAGCTTGGCTTACATTAGATCATATCTATCAAATAGGCAGCAGGTGGTTCGCATTAGTGGCTGTACTTCTGATAAACTTACACTTTGATTCGGGGTGCCGCAAGGCTCTATATTAGATCCTCTAATGTATTTAATTTATATAAATGATTTACCGCAGGCAATGCCAGTAGATAGATGCATTCTTTTCGCTGATGATACTACTTTATTAGTCAAGTCAGCAGAGATCGAAAGGGTTGTGGAGAGAAGTAATTTGGCGTATAATGCAGCGAGCTCTTGGTTTTCCTCAAACAAGCTGGTTCTAAACGAAAGTAAAACAAAAACCATTGTCTTTTCCAAAAGAAACACTGAAATAAATAATCCTGATTCAATTAAATACTTAGGAGTTTTCCTCGAGCCTAAACTGGGCTGGGAAGCGCATACCGATTGCATACATTGCAAATAAACTTGGAAAGACATTATTCCTATTAAGAAGTTTGTCAACGTCGGTATCAGAAAGTGTCTTAAAAGCTGCTTATTTTTCCTTTTTCACACAGTTATGTCATATGGAATTTTGCTATGGGGTCATAGCTATCCGAGTCTTAGGATTTTTTGCTGCAAAGAAAAGCCGTGCGGATCCTAAGTAATTCATCATTTCGTGCTGACTGTCGAGAAGCATTTCCAAGATTAAAAATTTTAACTTTACCATGCCAGTTTATGTTGGAATGTCCTATGTACTGCTGTGGTCTGGCACCCCGGATTTCGAAAATTCAAATTTGTATTTTTGTTCATGCCAATTTATCTTTATCAATGTCACGAAAGAGTTTCCACAATTTCAATATTTTATTTTGACAAGATTTTGTTAATAGAATTGTTTGTTGAATTTATTTTAATTGTTCAGTTATTGAAATTAATTTCATTCAGGTGTACATATTGCGTTCACCAGTATTGTATATGTTCAAATGTATATTCTAGAAATTTTCTTTGCGTTTCTGCGTTGCGAGTGCACGTATGTTTTGATATATGTATACCACTGTTATCCCTTAGAGGCGCTCAGTTACCAGATTGACGAGCGTGAGTACATTTTATTTTGTTTCTTTGCTACCATTTTGGTAATTTAATTAAGATTTGTTCGTTTATTGCGATTTAAATCGTCCATCTAGGAACTCATTAAATAATAATTGCTGTTGTATTTTTTGTGTACACGATCGATGTAAGATCAGTATATTATATTTGTTCTAGAAATATTTTTTAGTTTAAGAGTTAATTTTTCCTTTTCTAGTTACTGTTTTGTATTTTTTAGTTAATCACCTCGGTTTAGGTGAAAAGAAGCATTGTGCTTGTAATTAAATTTCAATTTAATAAATATACTTGTTTTGTCCATGTTTAAATTAATTTAGTTCGTTTAATTTTGAAACCACGTGGATTTTTGTGAAGAAAGGTTTTTCTTCTAGAACAAATTTGTCTTTTGCTTTGTTAAAGGATTTGAATTGTCCTTTTGTAATTGTAGATTCATGCAGTTTTTGTTTTCGGCCAGAATCCTAAATTCATGGTTTTGTTTCTGCATAATTGTAGTTAAATGTTTTTTTTTTCTTTTTTTTTAATAATAAAATTAATGATTGTTAACGTCATTCAAGATTTCTGTTCTTTAATTTTTTGAGATCAATCCTTTTCAATTTTTTTAGTTTAAAGAAAGTCAAATTTTCAATCGTCCTTTAATTTTATCCGCTGAGCTAGTAAATTTAAATTTTCATTTTTTACCTTTCATTTTGCATTTATGCTGGTACCATCAGTACACAGCAGTACGTTAAAAAATATATAAATTGTTACTCTACTAATGCTGCATTTCACGGCTATAACAGAAGAAACAAAAATAACTTAAGCATTAAGTATACTCGTCTCAGTTCCACACAAATGATGTCTTACCATGAAGACATAAAGTTTTACAATGTTCTCCCGCAAAATATTAGAGATCTAAGCAGAAAGTCATTCGAATGTTCTATAAAAAAAAAATATTAATTCATCAAGCTTTTATACAAGTGAGGAGTATTTTCAACACTTTTTGTAGTTGCACCTTCGCACTTGGTGCTCACTTTGATTGTATTGTTACTGTATTTATTATATTATATATATATATTATTAAATAACTTAAATTAAAATTATTAAATTAGACTTATGACTTGTGTAAATACTTTTGTATAGCCAGCACCAATAAATCATATTTATTTATTTATTTCTTGTTTAATCAAAGTACGCAACCGTTCAAACTCTTTGCTGTATGTTGCAGACCTCGACTGTCTCCACTTCTTGTAGTAATACTCTTTTAATTTGATATGATGTTTTATATCACTCGTATACCATAGCGGATAACATCGTGATGATGATTTAAATAAAGGAATGGATCGCTGTAGAACATGATATATTACGTCATCGAAGGCAGATAGCGCCACATTAACATTATTGTGTTGATACAAAAACGCCCAATCAATCTGCAGACAGTCATTATATAAAGTAGGAAAATCAGCACGACGAAAGTTGAACCTCATGTTATTGTTTATTGGAAAATTAAGCACTGCGCAATCATTGTTCATATCCAGATGTATACTGAGAGCAGGATGATGTTATACGTCTTCATCAACAAGAATGTCATGCTCGCGACAAATTTTAAAAGAAAATTTTGTATTTGTGTAACGGAACTGGTTTTCTTATCTGGAAACTTTTGGGGATGGTAAGCCCAAATTCATTCAAGACAAAAATCAAATCCCGTTTCACATATA
Organism: Protaetia brevitarsis; assembly: GCA_004143645.1. Taxonomy (NCBI): domain Eukaryota; kingdom Metazoa; phylum Arthropoda; class Insecta; order Coleoptera; family Scarabaeidae; genus Protaetia; species Protaetia brevitarsis. The sequence goes on along the minus strand of RXPK01001956.1, from coordinate 12,181 downwards.
ACCCCTCCTGTTCTTTTGACCGGCGAGCCACTGCTGAAAAACAATCTTTTTGTTCAGTAGTGTTTGGTTTTAGAAGTTTTAGCCAAAGATGCTTTCCAACAGTGTTTTCCTCCGTCAGTCGAAGCAGGGCCGTTAGTTAGCCTAAAGATTGTCGACTTACCCACCTCGTCGACTTTCTCTTTTCGAAATGACTTCCTTTCCAAAACTTTACTAGGGGTACTAATTGATCTTCTTTTTTAATTTGGTATGGCGAAATGATAGAGTGACTTTTATTTTTTACACATATATATATTGAATAATTTGAGGCAATAGAATTAAAGTAACAAGCTACACAATTAAATAAAAATAACAAGGGAACAAAAAAAAACACAATTATTTGGATGATTATTTTTAAATTTGAAAAGTTATTTAACATATGCATTAGTAATTTTTACTACAAAAATTATTTATTAAGGGAGAGAGAGAGAGAGAGCGAACGAGTTACAGTTTTTACATATTTGCAATGGTTAGTTTTAAGCAGAAATTTTGACCGTCTTACCAACCGATGTGGGTAATTAATTCTTCACGTAATTCAAATTATAAGGCACAAAAACTTTACACAACACCCACAAAAATTTTAAGGAAAAGAGAGGTTTTTCGAACGGTTTTAGCACAAAAACAAAACACCTCTCGCGGAAAGCTTTTGCTTCCTGTTCTTGAATTTTAAGCTTATTTTGATTGCAAAATTTAAGAAGAGAAGTTTTAATTTTAAGATATGGAAACGCCCGATAACAAAAGGGGTATCGCGTGCTTTACTGTAGCTAAATCGGAGTCCACGAATTAATTGAATTAAAACAGCAATGTAAAGAATTTTTATAAACTTTGGTTGTGACGTCATTCCGTACCGATTACTAGTTCAGTTTCTCTTTACAGAAGGGCGCAAGTATGATCGAAGGCGTTATTTTTCTGAATTTCAAACGCCCTTCTAGAGAATAACGTGGGATCCGCTGGTCAGCATTTGTAACATACGATAAACAAAGAAGCAGATAATATACAAAATAATACCATATTTTCTTAATTACGCGAGGCTTTTAACAAAGTAGACTATTATTTCCTGTGAAATAGACGCTGCTTCAGCGAATGCCACATTACCTATCATCTACGTCTTAATAAAATGAATTTAAATGCTTTGTATTATACAGGATGGAATTTCGAATTCTTACATCTGTAAGAACGAAATCCAATATTCTTCCATTACCGTTAACAACTGTATTAAGTTGTCGCAGGCCTAAGTTGTATATAAAATTCAATAACGCTTTACGCTTACGATTGCTAGTAATATCGCTATTGAAGTTAGGGCAATTGAAGTCACCAATTATAATAAGTTGTTTTTTCTAAAAAATCAACGCTAACGCACCAAGAAACATATATATAATGTAAGGCCATCTAAATTGGTTGTAGCAGTAAGGACGCCTCTATTTACATATGTAATAGAAATGAAAACAAGTAGCAAATATCTTCAAATATTGGTTTTCTGTGCTGCCTAAAATACTAATAATACTTTTGATAATGAACTTAATATCACATTTTTGAATATTACTGTTCGTCTATTAATATATATTTTGTGCGTGTAAAAAAATATCGTGATTGTATCCGTAATAGATAAATTGCAAGCTTAAATTATTATTATTATCATTACTAACACACAGACATTTAGCATGAGATCTGTCTTTACTTCAAAATATTACTAATATATCAGCATTTCTCCTACGTAAATGTTTCAGCAGCGGACTATACAACATTGCAACGGTTTGCACATCAATCAGTTAATTAATTGATTGCACTCTAGACTGAAGTTCACATTGGAGTGTGTGGTAAACATTCCTTCAAGTATTACATCCAATCGGGCTACATAAACAAGTACACAAAACTCATGTATGGACGTAGATGTACAAACTATAAAGCGTTCTAATTTATCCAAAGCGTCAGTATTGAAATACGACTAAAGCATTTACTTATAAAACATGGGAAATCATCCAAATAATAAAAGATAGTAACTATCCAATGTATCATATTTCTCGTATAACATGTTCCCCTATTTGAAATGAATATGTCTTTCTCCGTAAGATATATACATATATTACACAGAGAATGTAACGTACCGCGATGATTTTGACAATCTTGTTAAAGTTTCCCACAGTCCTATAACAGCAGCTTTGTACGAGAAGGTATAAATATGTAAATTTACTTTCGAAAGTATCTACATAAAATATGTTGGATCGTTTTAATATTAAAATTTGAATACCGAGTCCTAAATCAGCAACAGAATCAATTTTTGGGTCGAACAAATTTAGAAATCTTACCTCTTTATTGAAACGATTACGGGGCGTAATATCAAATTCGCAAATCGCATCGACTGAGTTGGTACAATTATTTAACCACAATAATAATAGTAATTTAGTCGACATCAAATATCATACAAGGTTACAAAATACATATAAACTTAAACTAGATGCTGCGCATCTAGGAGTGGAGGAAGTTGGTACTTGAGGAAGGTGGTTTTTTGAAGTCGATCCATTCACTTGAAAATCATCTTTTATAATGGGCAATACGCTTTAAGTAGTTTACTTTTGTTCTTACTTTTGGAACACCCTGTATAGTTGAAAATATTTTGTTATGCAGCATTGAATTCTGCACAACTTTTGTAGAAAAGTTTTTGTTGTACGTATTATATAACGTGATTCTTGAAGACACCGAATATGAGATATCTTACTTAGGCTAATTATATAAATATTCTGCGTTTAAATAAAATGATCCACTCTCATAATAATAACTACAATTCCAATTTGACATTTTTATATTTTTTAGTTTTATTTATCCTTCGCGAGATCATATTTATAGCCAACGTAAATTCCATAATATTGACAACTCATTAATTTACGTTGCTCGACAAAAAGTTATATTAGACGTTTGTTAGATAAGCACAAAAAAAAGCGAGGAAACACAGCTATACATTTTGTTTTAATGCTATATATATTTCGGTGCTTATTCCTCTATCTATATTGTCTGCTTATATAAGATTTTTTTGTCATTGGCTGACTCGATTAGCAGGTATTTCACATACGGTAAACATCAATTTAGTAATAGATAGAATAGAAATGGTATTTTCCCTATTCCCTTTTTCTCATTTCGTTGTTCTCTCCGTATCTCTATCCCTTATCTATTCCTTTCCTATTATCTCTCTTCCCTGTTCCTTATTTCCTTTCTTATTTTCCTTCTTTCCCTTTCTAGTCCTTTCCCTACTCCTTTTCCTATTCCCTTTCCTTAATCCCTTTCCCCTTTTCCAATTCCTTTCCCTAATTCAATTTCCCCATTCCTTTCCTATTTTCTACTTATTCCCTTTCCCTTTCGCCATTCCCTTTCCCATTTTCTTTCCCCATTCCTTCCCTATTCTTTTTCCCTATTTCTTTCCCATTCTCGTTCCCTATTCTTATCTCTATTCTTCTCTTCCCTTTCTTCCCTTTCTCTTTCCCTATTCCCTCCCTTGTTCCAATATCTATTTCCTTTCCCTATTCCTATTCATTCCCTATTCCCTTTCCCATTCCATTCCCTTTCCCATTCCTTTCCCATTCCATTCCCTTTCCTTCCCATTCCCTTTCCCATTCCATTCCCATTCCCTTTCCCATTCCCTTTCCCATTCCTTTCCCATTCCTTTCCTTTCCCATTCCTTTCCCATCTTCCTTGCCTCCATTCCCTTCCCATTCCCTTTCCCATTCCTTTCCATTCCCTTTCCCATTCCCTTTCCTCCTTCCTTCCCATCCTTTCTCCATTTCCTTTCCCATTCCCTTTCCCTTCCCTTCCCATTCCCTTTCCCTTCCCATTCCCTTTCCCCTTCCTTCCCTTTCCCTTTCCCTTTCCATTCCCTTTCCTCCTTTCCCATTCATCGTTTCCTTTATATTTCAAAAGTCTCTGCCCCATATTGCGTCCGCCATTTATTTGCCAAAAACTAATATCAGAATCAAATTTAGCGACCTCAAAAACGCTTGCATACGAACGTCTGTTGCAAAATGTCTCCTATATTTCAAAATTTCTCTTCAATATTGAATCCTCCATTTATTTTTCTAAAAACTCTTGTAAGAATCGAATTCAGCACTACAAAAGCTTTGAACACAAATATCTGTTGCAAAATGCCATTTTTTTTAATACTCTTCTTCCGTTTTAATCGCCCATCTTGTTTTTGATTCTATATTCGCAAATAGTGACCCAAAAAATCGTGTAAAAATCCCCGATATTATGTCTGCTATTTTATTTTTCTACGTAAAATTTAAAAATGGAATAATATATAGAAAGTCTTTTTCCTAAAATCAAAATAGAACTGTAATCAAAGACCAAGTCTTCGGTTGGACAGTCTATATAGTCAAAAATATTTTAAGTTATGCCCTATTGAATTCAAATAATTCCAAGTTTTAAAAATTGAATTTCCGCTGTTATTGTGACAATATTTATAACGTTTTCGACTTACCGCATTCTTTGCACTAATTATGTTTTATTTTATATACACTATTAAATAAAGCGATAGAATACATACATTCTCCACGCGTAGTGTAATAAATCGAAGACGCTGTAGATTTCATGCATTAAAAATAGATATATATATGCTTATGAGACAGTTAATAGGCATTTGACAAATAAATAAAAGCAAATATTCCGTGTGTAGCTTCGCTTTAACATAAAATATGTTTTTATTTCATTATAAAACGAATATTAATCCATTGAGCCAATATTGTGTTTTGGTTTTTTTTTTATTACTGATACTGTTCTTGTTTGACTCCTTTAATATTCATTTCATAATAGTTTGCGAATTGACAATTCATTTATGAATGCTCTACCTCTTCGCTGCGCGCGCAGTTAAACCACTTCATTCGTATCGTACCGACTCTTCGGTTATCTTATATTTTACGTGTGTGCAACGGAAAATTCCACTTACGTTAATCACGTCAGATCACGTTTAATATTTGTTTGGTCGTACACTTTTCTAAAATCGCCTAGCGGGACTATCTATAGTACGCCAGCGGAACTATTCTTTTGCCATATATATATATATTTTTATATTTACCAAATAATTAAACTAAATACTTTTTGTAATATAATAAAGTTTACCAAACAATTTCACATATAATTAATAGATGTTTTCTTGTTCGTATTTCAATTTTATTATTAAGGAAGTTTTGAAATCAAAAATCTGATCTACATATTTTACATAAAAATTCTAAAAACTGTAATTCGATTTGTGTCGTCATAAAAAGCAATGAAAATAAACATTAAGAAAGAATAACTATTTAAGGTAGGTAAACAATTTTGAAAGTGTTTTGTTTTTTAACAGTTTGCTAATATAAATTGCCAGTGGGCATTTATGTTTGATAAATTATTTTATAGATCTACATTAATTTTTTTTTAATAAAACTAAACCTTAAATACTCTTTGCAATCAAATGAATGGCTTCAGTAAATTATTCTTCAATAATTATATACGATAACACTTGAGTTTTTTATAAACTACAAAAGGAAGATATTTTATCATGACAGTCGTAGCGACAACTAATCCCCTTGTTGTTATGCGCAAACGTACCGCGCAAGCCTTTCGGTCAGATATTAAACATTCGCAGAATTTTACTTGTTTCCGCCAAATAATGTAGTATTAAAATTCTTAGAATCTGCACACGCGCAATCGCTGGTAGATTAAAGAGATATGTGTCTTTCCTTGCGTTTCCCAATGGCTTATTTTCCCTATGTCGATAGGGATTAGTGATATTAGACACCGAATATGAGATTATTTACTTAGGGCTAATTATATAAATATTCTGCGTTTAAATAAAATGATCCACTCTCATAATAATAACTACAATTCCAATTTGACGATTTTTATATTTATTATTATTATACTGCCCTCGCAAATAATGAAATTTTTGGTTATCACTGTCGTTGTTATGTTAAAAGATTCGAAAGTATCGCAAACTCTAACCAATTCTCATTAATTTCCATAAATTAGGCAAAATAATTTGTGGCAATTTTATGTTATTAATAACACTAAACTTCTGATCATGAATAGATTCAGCATTGGTAGCACCTGCGTCCAACGGTTTCTTCATACGAATTACTTTAATTTTAGCGTTGGTCAGTAATTATAAAATTATTCTCAAATTGTTTCGCGCTCTGTAACTTGTAATTCGCTATCGCTGTGCAATACTTCGAATTCGCGCTGTATTTTCGTCAAATTGTTGTAATAATTTCAAATCGAGAAGACGTATTTTCAGTTCTGTTACTACGGGAATTTGTCTGTTTGGCGTAATTTTTTAGAAAAAATCCGTCAAATACTTTTGCACACAATGTTATTTGCGCTTTCCATCGCCACGCTTTTTTTATTAATGTTTCTATCGACATTGTACGTTTTTAAACGTGTAATATCAATTCTGAATGTTGTTTTGCACTGTAATAATCGAAATAGAGAAAGGAAAAAGGACTTACATGTAACGTTAATCGGAAGTCACCACGTGTTTTTTGTCAAAGATGGCGATGTGCGGTATTCCGTTCTACCCGTGTGGCGTGTGGATGTTTTTCGATGTTTTTAATGCTTTCGATCTTCGTACTGACGGTTCTGATGTACTAACGTGCGATCCGACTCGTTTGGACAAAAGTTGTGTGTTTTATTGAAAAGAAAATGATTGAAACTGATGTTTTAATAGCACTCAAAATAAAACGATGTGTTTCGTAATGACGTGTATTAGTGGACTGTGTCTGACGACTGAGAAACATAATACAACGTGCCGTTTGGGCTGCGCATAATACAAACAGTAAAAAATAACATAACATCTAAACAGTTTATATTTAAAATGTTTCCGAATATAATAAATATTAAAATACAAATTATTCACAACTACCAAATATGTAATTCAAATGCAGCTTGGCTTTGAAAAAGCCCGTTTTAAGTTGAAAATTTATTTTATCTATCTTGTCGCCATCTAGTAGCGCTTCGTGTTATTTCTACAATCGTAACGAAGTGTTTTCGTGGTTTGTTCTAGAAAATTGAATCGTGAAAACACCTTAAGCGCTTTTAAAATATGTTCCGTAACCCCGTCGGATTTTCTAAACTTACCTTTTCGCATAACAAAACGACCCTACGGTCGAAATCGATTTTAATATAATAATAATAATGATATATGTGTCGCCATCTATGCTCCATGTGACGATTATTTGTACCGTCGTTATAATCTTGTAGTGAAAAACACACCACTATAAAACTCTATTTTGAGAAAATATCGCGTTTCGACTTATTTTAGGGTTCGAACCGTAAGAGGAAACATGTAAGAACTGTTTTCGACGTCGAGCCCACTTTCAAGTGCCACCATAGCGTAGCAGCGATCGTACGAAATAGCCCAACTTTTGACGTTCGAAATCCATCGAAATCCGCTCGATGACATTTCTCGGTCTGCAGCGGCGTTCGTTTCCACCGCCTACTACGATCTAATTTTTTGGGCGAATTTCTCTCTCTTTCCTACTTTTAATTATTAATAACGATACGCCTTGCAGTAGACACCCCGCTACCTTTCGCCCATCTATTATTTCCCTTTTAATCGTGTCCGTTTCTAAAGCCTTAGCCGTGGGACTTTTTCACGCCCGATTTAACACGCTCTAGATAGGGCGACGCCTATGGTGTGCGACAGAGAGTAGAAAAGGCACACCTGTGCCTTTTATTATTATTAACTAGATGCTGCGCATCTAGGAGTAGAGGAAGTGGTACTTGAGGAAAGGTGGTTTTTGAAGTCGGGTCCATCACTTGAAAATCATCTTTTATAATGTGCAGTACGTTTTAAGTAGTTTACTTTCTCGTTCTTACTTTGGAACACCCTGTATAGTGTAAAATATTTTTAGGTTATCAGCATTGAATTCTGCACAACTTTTGTAGAAAAGTTTTGTTGTACGATATATATACACGTGATTCTTTGAGACACCGAATATGAGATTAATCTTTACTTAGGGTAATTATATAAATATTCTGCGTTTAAATAAAATGATCCACTCTCATAATAATAACTACAATTCCAATTTGACGATTTTTATTTATTACTTTATTTATCCTTCGCGAGATCATATTTATAGCCAACGTAAATTCCATAAATATGACAACTCATTAATTTACGTTGCTCGACAAAAATTATATTAGACGTTTGTTAGATAAAGCACAAAAAAAAGCGAGGAAAAACACAACTGATACATTTTGTTTTAATAAGCTAATATATATTCAATGCTTATTCTTCTATCATATTGTCTGATTATTATATAGATTTTTTTTGTCATTGGCTGACTCGATGTAGGCAGTATGTTCACATACGGTAAACATCAATTTAGTAATAGATTTATAATAGAAATAGTATTTTTCCCTATTCCCTTTTTTCTCATTTCGTTGTCCTTCTTCGTATCTCTATTTCCTTTACTATTCCCGTTTCCTATTATTCTCTCGTTCCCTGTTCTTTATTCCCTTTCCTTATTTCCTATTCCTTTTCCCTTTCCCTAGTCTCTTTCTCCTACTCCCTTCCCTATTCCCTTTCCTTAATCCCTTTCCCCTTTTCCAGTGTCCTCTTTCCCTATTCAATTTCCCCATTCCTTTCCCTATTTTCTCTACTTATTCCCTATTCCTTTCGCCTTCCCTTTTTCCTTTTCTTTCCCCATTCCTTTCCCTATTCTTTTTCCCTATTTCTTTCCATTCTCGTTCCCTATTCTATTCTCTATTTCCCTTTCCTGTTCCCTCTTCTTTCCCTTATCCTCTTCCCTATTCTCTTCCCTTTGTTCAATTATCTATTTCCTTTCCCCTTTTTCCTATTTCCATTCCCTATTCCCTTTTCCATTCCCTTTCCCCTTCCCTTTCCCATTTCCATTGCCTTTCCATTCCCTTTCCCATTTCCTTTCCCTTCCCATCTTTCCCATTCCCTTTTCCCATTTCCTTTCCTTTCCCATCCTTCCCTTTCCCATTTCCCTTCCCCATTTTTTCCTTCCTTTCCATTCCTTTCCCATTCCCTTTCCCATTCCCTTTCCCTTCCCTTTGTCCATTTCCTTTCCCATTTCTCTTTCCCATTCCCATTCCCTTTCCCTTTCCCATTCCCTTTCCATTCCCTTTCCCGTTCCCTTTGCCATTTCCCTTTTCCTTCCTTCCATTCCCTTTCCCATTTCCCTTCCCCATTTCCTTTCCATTCCCTTTCCCATTTCCCTTTCTCATTCCCTTCCCATTCCCTTTCCCATTTCCTTTCCCATTCCCTTTCCCATTTTCCCTTTCCCATTTCCCTTTCCCCATTCCCTTTCCCATGTCCTTTTCCATTCCTTTCCGATTCCTTTCCCATTCCCTTTCCCCATCCCTTCCCATTCCTTTCCCATTCCCTTTCCAGTTTCCCTTCCATTTCCTTTCCCATTCCTTCCCATTCCCTTTCCCATCCCTTCCCATTCCTTCCCATTCCCTTTCTCATTCCCTTTCCCATTCCTTTCCCATTCCGTTTCCCTTCCCTTTCCATTCCCTTTTCCATTTCCCTTTTCCGATTCCCTTTCCCATTCCCTTCCCATCCTTTCCCATTTCCCTTTCCCATTTCCCTTTCCTCCTTTCCCATTTCCCTTTCCTATTCCCTTCCCTTCCCTTTCCCATCCCTTTCCCATTTCCTTTCCCATTGCCTTTCCCATTTCCCTTTCCCATTCTCCTTTCCCATTTCCCTTTCCATTTCCCTTTCCCTTTTATATACATCCCATAAGTTACAGCTTTAAAAAAATAGTGGCGATTTTCCCTATATTTCCATTTTCTTCCAACTTTATTCGCATTTATTTTTCCAAAAATATTATCAGCATCAAATGCAACGATCCAAAACCCCCACAAATGTCTGTTGCAAAAATGTCATTTTTTTTAATACTCTTCTTCCCGTTTTAATCGCGCCATCTTGTTTTTGATTCTTATATCGCAAATAGTGACCCACAAAATGGTGTAAAAAATCCCGTATTATTCTTGCTATTTTATTTTTCTACGTAAAAGTTTAAAACTGAGTAATATATATAGAAGTCTTTTTCCTAAAATCAAAATTATAACTGTTATCCAAGACCAAGTCTTCGGTTTGACAGTCTATATAGTCAAAAAATGTTTTAAGTTTATGCCCTATTGAATTCCAATAATTCCAAGTTTTAAAAATTGAATTTCCCGCTGTTATTGTGACAATATTTTATAACGTTTTCGACTTACCGCATTCTTATGCACTAATTATGTTTTTATTTTAATATACATCACGTTTTTATACAAAGCGATTAGATACCATACATCTCTCACGCGTAGTTAATAAATCGAAGACGCTGTAGATTTCATGCCTTTAAAATATATAAATATGTGCTATGAAGAAAGTTTAATAGGCATTTGACGAATATAAATAAAAGCAAATATTCCGTGTGTAGCTTCGCTTTAACATAAAAAATGTTTTAATTTCGTTATAAAACGAATATTTCACATTGCGGCCAATATGGTGTTTTGGTTTTTTATTTTATTACTGAAACTTTACTTCTTTGACTCCTTTAATATTCATTTCTAAAATTTGCGAATTGACAATTCATTTATGAGATGCTCTACCTCTTCGCTTGCGCGCGCAGTTAAACACTTTTCATCGTATCGCCGATGGACTCTTCGCTTATCTTATATTTTTACGCGTTTGTGCAATCGAAAAATTCCACTTACCGTTTAATCACGTCAGATCATGTTTAATATTTGTTTGTCCTAAAATTATTTTATACATCAACATTAAAAAAATTCTTACAAAACTTAACCTATTATTTGCTAATCAAAGTAATTGCTCTAGTAAATTTATTTCTTCAAATAATTATACACGAATACATTTTGAGTATTTGTAAATTATGTCATTTAAACACGCGGAATAATCGATGGCCAAAATAAAACAACAAAGAAAAGTATACATATATGCGACAATACTTTTCGAAAGCTAATCCCTTTGATATTATATGCGACAAGCACGCCGCCATCCTTTCGGCTAGAGATTTTATATATTCCCAGAATTTTACTTCGCAGTTTTCCGCGAATATTATGTATTAAATTCTTAGAATCCACACGTTCAATCGCTGATAGATTATAAAGAGATGTATCTACTCCTTACGTTTCCTAATGGCTTTATTTTCTTCTGTCATATTTTTTTAAGTTGATCGTACAATGAATCAGATACAAAGCAAAATTACTTTTTTAAAGGTTAAAATGTCTTCGAAGTGTATGATTTTTTAGCAAATAGCAAACATATATTTTTCAAATAAAATATTTTATATCCCAAGTAATAATGTAGTATTAAAATTCTTAGAATCTGCACACGCGCAATCCCTGGTTAGATTAAAGGAGATATGCGTCTTTTCTTGCGTTTCCTAATGGCCTTATTTTCCGTTTATGGCATCTTTTTTTGTGAGTCGATTCGTTACTTATTGTTGTACGTACTTAAATACACACAATTCTGTGATTCTTGAAGACACCGAATATGAATATCTTTACTTAGGGTAATTATACAAATATTCTCGGTTTTAATAAAATGATCCACTCTCATAATAATAACTACAATTCCAATTTGACGATTTTTATATTTATTAGTTTTTATTTATCCGTCGCGAAGATCATATGTTATACCCAACGTATAGTCCATAATATTGACAACTCATTATATTCACTAAACATTATTTACGTTGCTCAATGACAAAAGTTATATAGACGTTTCTTAGATGTGTCAGCATTGGTCAGTGCCTATATGGTACAATTTACCCTCAATAATTATAACCCAGCAGGTTCTTTAAACGTATTCAGACTGTAATTCTAACAAATCATTGCAATTCCATGTCAATCCGCAACGGCGCGATTTATATTCCCACAATGAAAACCTTTTGTAGATTCTGCAAGATTTAAATGATAATTCGGATTTTTCATTCGTTCGCGTGGCATTTTATTTGTTTTAAAAAATATTTATATTCATTAATATTTTTAAACTTGATAATATTTTTCGGATTTTGTCGCCAACACCTTGAGAAGTTTTTGCGGGCGTTGCGTGGAACGACGCTTTGTCGGAAAGATTAGCGGCGGATCGTGTTCCGCGTCTTTTCGGCAACCGCCAAAAGAGGATTTGCGCACTCTGACTTTT
>RXPK01001955.1:0-103385 GCA_004143645.1 Protaetia brevitarsis | reverse complement strand
ATTATGTTTACATTATGTGAAAGGTCTGTAATCATATTCCATTCTTCCCCAGATTACGAAAGTAATTTTGTTTTGTGGTTTCGAATTACAACTGCTTTTCATCAAAGATTGAAAAATCACCTATCCCAAAAAAATTAATACGTCCAAACGCCTTCTAATAGCAATACATTTTTTTTGTGTGGATTGGCTAAGATTAGGTCAAGATGTCGGAAAATTGTTTTATCGCCAAATGACAGACAGGATGGTCACCAAGAAGTTTTGACTACCGTTTTTACAATGATTTTTCTTGATTTTGGAACACTGTATATTATAACTAGAAGTGAACGCAGAATTACACTTGGCATAAATCCATATTAGGCTTCCCTATATACATTTGTACTGGTTTCCATAATAATCCCGGAAAATTAAAATTTTAATATCGTTAATAAAAGATGTCCCCGAAGTATCGACTTGGAAACTGATGCAACTGTTGTGCTTTGTAAAGGTAATAATACGTAGGTTATTTCAGCTCCCCACAATTGCTAGGGAGGTTGATGGAAGCAATTAACTCCCACAGCACTTTATTTTTTATCTCCGTCTCTGTTTATCCAGTCGATTTGGAATTTTACGGAAATAATTCTTCGGATTAGTGCTCCTACTAAAAATGTTGATCCCTCTGTGATAATTTTAACTAGTTGAACAATTAAAATTCTTTTGCGACCCCTAGAAAGAGGCTCATTTTAAGTAACACAACCACCAAAGTTTCGTCGGATATGCGTCTATAACCTAGCTATTGTGAAATGAATACAAGCGCTGTATGCCACACGGAGAGATCACTCATTTACCAATAAAGAGACACCAATGGTAGTGAATCATGCACTTTTCCACTCTAGAATGGGCTACAGCGCTCAACTATGGGGCGAATGATATTTTTGTTCTACAGAAAAGTGCCCTGCGTGTAATTGAGCAAGCGCTTCAAATAATACACTGCAATTATTCATAAAGAATAAGATAATGTCGCTATCATCAGCGTACATATATAAAAAAATTGGTTTACGCAAGACCACACCTTACATCTGTAAAAAGAAAAGGAGAGGTAATGTCTCTTCATTTGCGATCTAAACAACAAATACCCCTTCCGTACCATAGACTGGCAACAACTGCGGCAAAAAGTAGGTACCTGGAATTTCTAAATAAGCTTCTTGCTTCCTGGATTGGAAAAGTGATCCCAAGTTTCAAGATATATGTATATCAAGAAATACCTCTTAGAAAACTGCTTTTATACAGTTACAATTTCTCGAGGTAATTAAGTTAATCAGAGACAGTTGAAAGAAGCACCGTCAGTGCTCCGACATTATGCGCATATATATGTATAATTTTCTTCTTTTCCCTACACCTTCACATATGTATACACTATATATTCAACTCGCACATCACACAACATGCACCCCACAAAATTACACACATACACTCTTTTTATATGACGTTACTACTATACAGATTGTGTATTGTTGGGTAAAATAAAGTTTATTATTATTATTTCACAGTTTCACAAGTTTAATTATTCACTTTGTCTTGAACTTAGTGCATCAGTATGAAAACAAGATGCCTAAGTATTGTTCTGCTCACCCAAGGTTCGCCGGATCATGCAAAAATCAAGCAGTACCGATCTCTGCATCTCTAAATATAATGTTTTTTCCAAGGTTAAAATGTTTAATGACTTATGCAACCGTCTTGGTATTTCCCCTCTTGTTCCTATAATAATAGGTACTACGGTCACTCTATCCATGGCCCACATGGTCTTGATTTCCTCAGCCAATGGTAAATATTTATTTATTTTTTCTCGATATGTTTTATCGGTGTTTTTATTATTATTATTATTATTATTATTATTATTTCTTTTTTCAAACTATTCCGCCACAGCAAATTTGATCAAATTTTCAAAGTTCGAAAGTTTTGTGATTGTGCTCGAAAGTGACAGTGCTTTCCCATTTTTTTTAACTAGTTAAAATTGTCACAGCAGGGTCTTCTGTAAAAATTCAAATCGATTGGTTTAAAAGAAACGGAGTTAAAAATAAAGTAGTTTGGGGGTTAATTGCTTCTTCCAACTCCCCTATCAGTTGTCGAGGGCTGAAATTTTGCACAGGTCATTACCTTCATAAACGTGAGGATTTTGAATTCGATACCATAGGGGGCACTTTTCAGTAGCTTATCCTGTTATGTCCTTTCTCGTTCATATTTTTAGTTTGCTGTAACCGTCTCTTCTATTTCCTTAATGTTCATGGAATTTTCCGCAAATTTTCATTCTATAGGCGTGTACGAAAACTTCGGTCGGGTTAACCAGATTACGATCTTGACGTTCGAAAATGGAACTTCAGAAATATCTGCGTTCGAAAAGTGATAGTTGATGCTAGGTGCATATCAACTGGCGGAATCTTCGTGATTTTGCAAAGTATATGATCACTTAGATTCACTTAGGCTGTATAGGTTAGTAAGTATACTACATCCATGTCAAAACTAATCAAAATAGAAACATTCTGAAATTTTCTATGACCTTAGGTAACCTAATAACCTCTAGTGGTGGCCCTAATGCAATGATCATTCATTCAGTATGACAATATATCGTACGACCTTTTTTGCATGAATTAATTATTTACGTATCATTCGTTCACAGTCAAAAGATCATTCATCCCAGTGAACCAAATTCAAATTTCCCGCAATTATTTTTAGTTACTTCAACATTAAAGCATGACATTACCTACGATTTTGTATTAGATTAATAGTTATTTGAATACCTCTAATAGTATATACCGCGAATGATTTGAAGTAACCGCTACCCTGGTTTCGGTTAATATCTGGTAGTTACAGGTTCCCTGAAAATACGGTTGTTCACGGAACAAAATAAACAACACAACATAACCATAACACAGATTAGGTACCTGTAGATACCTGTAATAACGATACTTACCACAACAAACCAACTTCTAATTCTGCTAACCGCGGTTGCAACCGAAACTCACCATTTTCAGTAACCGAGTTCCCTGAATTACAATTTTCTAGGACCAGGAATATACGGAACGCAAAAACGGAGGTCACCGCAACCACGGTTGCTACGGTTCGATTCACGGTACATACTACAAGTTGAATTTACTAAATATAATTGCGGGAAATTTGAGTTTGGTTTACTGGGATATCATACGTAATCAGAATGATCATTCATAATGCAAACATCATAATCGAATTCTCGAATGATGCCTTTTCCGTCATTCGATTATGGCCATCACCATTATATGTTCCTGTAATTTTCAAGTAGTTTTTTTTTTCATGTTTCTAGCATACTCTTTCTTTTCCATATTTTTTTTCCAAGCTCACTGTTTTCACCGGGTGCTTGAAGTACATAAGTTTTGAGGTCTTCACCAGCCATACTTTTAAAGCTTTTTCCAACCGCGCCTGAAGCTCTGCCTTTTTTCCACTGCTATCTTCATCTTCCAATTCACGCCTGAACCCAACCATCATCTTTTGTCAAGTCTTCCACCTTTTAGTTACCATTGTCTATGTTCTTACACTATTATACATTTGCACTACTATCCCGCATATCCATATCTGACACTAATTGTAATAAAAAGTCTAATTAAGATAAAATAACTCCATTAAACGCTAATAATAAATAACTACACCGCTGCTAAAACAATATACTAAATTTGCTTAAATATTACTTTATTTACGTTCAGAATTTACATCCTCGATTTATTTCCACATACGGTGGCTGTCTCCAAAAGAACGATCCTGTCCTCGTTCACGGACGTGTTTATGTTTCGCAGCTCTATCTACATTTGCGCTAAATGTTTCGATTGTGTATCGATGAAGCCCCACCCTTTTTAAGCGGCTTAACTTACTAAGATGACCTGCGCTATACGGGTAGCGCTATCTGTTAGCGCAGTTGGAAATTCGAACAGGCGCGCGTGAAATTTGTCGATATAAAAGAAGATACTAAGGCGTTTAAAAGGTCGGCTCAGCCGTAAACGGTATTCGCGTTTCATAAAGCGTCCATTCTTGAAAAAAATGTTGTTTATTAAACGATTTCCTGAGATCAGTAACTTACGGTGTTACCAAAGTCATCAAGATTTTTTTTAGTATAAAGTTCAAGTTAGATTATATTCATATTAGATGGTTTCCATTCGGTAGTACTACCTAAATATAGCTCACTTCACTTTTGTGCATTAAACTATTACTACTACTACTAAACTACTTTTATTGTACTCAGTTAGTCGGCAGGTTTGCCATTCGTCAGAGCATCGCACAAAACAAGTGAGCTGAACCAGCTGCCCTAATTTTGAAAGTTATTTATTTTTGTTTATTTAATTTTTTTTTATATATATACAACATCGTTTCAAAAATTCAGTACTTTTCACTAATGACGCTCTTTACAGAGTTTCAAGATATAATTTCGCTTACCTCAAATTTTAGGTACTATTCCAACATTTTTGTGTTACAATTACACTTTGTACTGGTAAAATTCCTGAAATTTCTTACAGTGCAATAGGAACTATCCAAAATAATAAAAACGTATATTTCACATTTTTATAAATACTATAAAAGCAACCTTTTTTCAACATCTTGAATATTTAAAACATATGTAGACAATGTTCTAGTGAGCTTTAAGACTATATTTATTTTATAATCGAAGGATCACGCTGTTTGGAAAAACCAACAGTTTTGGGAGTCTGCATTCTATCAGGATGTTCAAAAAGACATTAAGGCTTTATATCTACCAAGGGCAGAGAATTTAGCACCTCGGATAACCTCAGATCACGTGCTGAGTCCTACTTCCCCTCGTGAGAACAAGGATTACAGTTGGCAGAATAGAAGATCTGTCTTAAGTAGAGTTCAAGAGCCTAGTGCATTGGAAATTGCCGCCGAACAAATGAGAATTTGGAATTCTATTGAGTTGGAAAAGCAAAAAGAATTAATTGCCAGCGAAGAGAGCACAATGTATAGTCAAGCGATTCATTACGCCAATAGGATGGTTTCGTTGCTCGTTCCTCTCGATGTAGGAAATAAGTCCAGTAAACAAGATCATTTATTCGACGACGAGCGTGCTAGTAATAGTATTACAAACAGGTACAAACGGACATTAACATTTGGTATTATAGAAATAATATTTACCCGATTTAATGTTTAGCGTAGCAGAAAGTGATAGCGTGGATGCTGAATCTGGATTTGAGGATCAAGATTCTGGCGAAACCGGAGCATCCGTAATTCGCTTAGTGTCCAGATTCATAGATAAGGTTTGTAACGAAGGGGAGTTAGTCGGGAGCACATACGAAATCTTCATCAAATGGTACCGTGTGTTGTACACATACACATAGAAACTTTAGAAGCTGTGTATCGAGAATCCAAACGACTACCACCTATACAAAAACCGAAAATATTAACACCGAATTTGTTAGTTGGAGAAGAATTAATTATGGACGGTTTGAGAGTTTATCTGCTACCAGACGGTAGGGAAGAAAGTTCGACGATAAATCTTGGCGGTCCAATTCTTTTACCAGCAGAGGGCGCCATATTTTTGACCAACTATAGGATTATATTTAAGGGTATTCCATGTGACTCGTTTGGTATGTATATCGATATTGACGACCTCACTCTTTGTTGTAAAATGATGTTCATTAATTTAGCTTGTGAGCAAATAGTTGTCAGATCGTTTCCTGTGACGTCCTTGACTAAGGAGAAAAAGGTTAGAGAGCAATATTTAAGTCATCTTAATCAATGGTTGCAAGAAGGCCTTCAAATACGTTCTTGTACCTTTCAATTATTGAAATTAGCGTTTGATGATGAGGTTACTCCGGAGAACGTCGACGCTTTTCGAAAGTTGATACATAAAATTAGACATCCGCCAGATGTTTTTCATCATTTTGCCTTCTGTGGTCAAGTAGTCGTTTCACAAACACCTTTACATAAAGGAAAAGAAAAGAATGCGACACTCAAGTAAGTTCTAATTTTTCTTAATGTTTTGATGACAATTTTATATGATTATTTTAGGAGTTTTGCTAAGAAAACCTTGCTAAAGACAGCTCGAAAGGCTGGTTTTAAACAAAAGGCAACTTCCAAACGACAAAAGTATGTTCTTCCAAATATGAATATAAACAATAGTTCCAAATATATGACTTCCCCTGGTAGAATGAGTTTGCCGCCTCCAGACGATTATAATCAAGATGACGATATGTCCGTTGATGACTACGAATCTGGTCCACTTTCGAATATTATAACACCACCTGCAACAGATGCAAAAACCTTGGAAAGGTTGGTGGAAAGAAGTTATGTTCGTGACTGGCAAAGATTAGGTCTATGCAATACGAATACCTCGCCAACTACCAAGCAAACCACTGAACAATTCAAATTAACCACTGTAAACTCGATGTATATGATGTGCAGAAGTTACCCAGCTCTGTTAATCACGCCATCTTCAGTTACGGACGAATCCATAAGAAAATTCTGCAGATGTTATAGGCAAGGTCGCATACCCACTATAACATGGAGGCATCCAAGGACTAAGGCTTTATTGTTAAGGGGAGCAGGTTATCATGGTAAAAGTGTAATGGGCATGTTAAAAAGCCATCCAAGCACTACTGCTTCAACAGATACTACTTCATCATGTGAGCAGGTTCGAAAGTACACAGTTTGGTTTTTATCTTTTCCTCACCTTATTTATTTAGGAAAAGTACATATCGGCTCTAGTGTCTTCTACTCCCGTTTTTGCTCTTAGACAAGGCGGTGGGTGGGCGATGTCAGACAGCAGTCTCAGCATCAACTCTTTACTTTTGGCAGCTGAGGATCCGCTTTCAGTTTTAACTTTAACACCTGAAATGGCTAGAAGACCAAATCCGTTTAATAAAGCAATGGGCACATTAGGGTGAGTAAAGCATTTTATAATATTCAAATCATATGATGCAAAATTGAATTAGTTGATTAATGGTATTACACACTTGCCAAGCTTAGCATAGATGTACAGTCGCGACACGATGAAAGTTACGTACATAATCGAGGCGGCTTCCTAAACTATGGTAAATTCTCAAACTCAAAATAATTTTTTTTTAATACGTCCCAAAACTTAATTCCAAACAACTTTGTTAAGTTAAATATTGTCATATATTATTTTGTGTGGATTCATATTTAAAGTTCTTAAATTGGTCCACTAAAAATGTTTTATCATGTGTAATAAAAACCTAATACTGTATAAAACGCAAACTGATAAGAAACCTTCAATAGCCTAAAACCTTAATTTATAAAACCAAATACAAAAGTGTGCATAAAAAATAATGTTACCTCAAAATTGTATTTTTTTGTCTGGACGACAACTGTAAATGATTTAATCAATATCTCTTTTTTGTCCTACATTCAAATATACTGGGTGAGTTTTTTATCTCGAGACAACGGAATATCTCTAAAACACTGCATCAAATCAAAAAAAGATCTTAATAAGATTTTTATAATGTAGGGGCCTCACTAAATGGTGCCGAACTCGATCCCTCACCTCACAAAAGAGAAGCAAGCTAACGTGATTTTGCGTTTTTTTTTTTTTTAATTTTAACATTAAATAACATTTCAAAAAGCCATTCAACAACGAAGAACTTTACTTTATCATACCCATTTTAGAAAATGTGCCCTTCCACTTCGATACATTTATTTATTCGCAATTGGAATGATTGCACACAACTGAGAAGTGTTTCCGGCGTAATCCTTGAACAATTGTTGGTGATTCGCTCAATCATGTTTTCCCTCGTGGGAAATTTCATTATTTTTTCCAGCAATTGTTTTTCGGGGATTAGGTTTTCTTGGCTGTACAGCTCGCGAGAGAACTGTTGAACGACTCGGTAAAGAGAAGCGCGCGATCGCAGCTTGTCGGGAAAACGTTGTGAATAAAGATTAACAGCATCATCGATATTCCTACCACTTTCTCCATTGAGGTAAATCATTTCAATTCTCTCTTGTAATATTATAGCCTCCATTACTGTTCAAATATTCAACACTAACTAATTTGTATTGGATTAATAATTAATAATCTAAATGGGGATCGGACATTTGTGTAAGTATTTACAGCTTGTCAAGTACTGAATAAAGTACTGTTTTGTATCGTTAAATAGTATTCCAATTGCGAATAAATAAATGTATAGAAGTGAAGGGGCACAATTTCGCACATATGGCTTTTTGAAATGTTAGTTTATGTTAAAATAAAAAAAAACAAAATCATGTTTGCTTGCTTCTCTTTTTTGTAATTTTTTTCTAGACGTTCACAAGACGTTTTTTACGATTACAGCGCAATCTGTTACGAATCGAAAAAAAGTTTCAAACAAAAACTACATATTTGATGGCGTAGAATTCGATCTGCAATACAAAATGGGGGTTCCATTTAAGATTTCAAAGTTCTCCCCTCCCACTCGGGAGGATCGAGTTCGGCACCATTCAGTGAACCCCCTACATTATAACAAATCTTATTAAGATCTTTTTTTGATTTGATGCAGTGTTTTAGAGATAATTTGTTGTCTCAAAATAAAAAACTCATCCCAAAAAGAAATATAATTTATGGTGACTACACTGGATTCACGATAAGAATGTAGTGTTGGAAAAGATGGGCTAATATTTTGAACGTTTGCTATTGGCTAATATTTAAGGCAAGTACTTACATTCGACGAATGTAAGGACTATATGGATTCCATAACAACTGAAATGTTTAAAATTATCAAATTAAATATTTATTTATATCTGTGGTAATAGCTATAATTTAACTCTAATTTAGACCATCAAAGGGTATAAAATATGCCTTTTTAAGTTCATTCTTCCCTACTATCTAAAAACCATGCCGTAACCTATCTAATTCTTTAGCAGCATTACTAAAAAATTCCCACCATTCAACCGACTCGTTCTCTCTAATATCTGTTTCGCGTCGGAGCCAAATTAACCATTTAGCGAATGCCCTAACTTCCGTACGCAACCGCTACTCATCAGTGAGTAGATATTCAAATAAAACATGGTCTGGTGTATCTACGCTTACATTCACTACACTACATTCACAATGCGAATCATTAACTCTCCCAATTTTTTGACACGACAAATTAACCCTCATTTCCCATTTCATAGTCCATCTCCCATTTAAAGTAATATTCTATTTACCGTGCCAATCATTATCAAGTTTATCCCTAAACGCTTTTTTTAACTACGCTGGTCGAAATTAACCCATACCTAATTGTCGCGCTAATCGCCTTTAGCACCACCTCTTCCTCTAGTCCAAAAAAGCTTAACACCCCCCTCAGGTAACATATCCCAAGTATCTAATAACAAATCAACCGAATTTTTTTTTAAACACCCTAACGCCTCTAGTACAGATAAGCTATCAGTTATAATTCGCACGTCCCGTATAAATTCCCATTCGCGCCTAATTTATTGCATATTTATGTCTGATTTATTGCAAATACTCCTGCCTGAAAATTATTGCAACCATCAAACAACAAAATTCAAACTTGCTAGTTACTAGAACATACAGATGCTCAAATGTCTTTAAAATTTAATACCAAATCGTTGGTACTTTCATATTTTAATGTTTATGTCACTAAAAATAATTGTGGAAAATTTGAATTTTGTCAATTGGAATAGATTTTTTACAAAAGAAAAATAATAATTATTTTTTTTTGCCAAATTATCCGAAATTGTACTATATACTATACAGTTATTAAATTCAAAAACTATCCGATAGTATATAGCGCAATTATCTGAAAATCCCATAATTATGTGGACATTGAAGCTTTGAAACTCAAGTGCAAAACATATCAATTCGTATAATATTTGGTAGTAGTTAGGAGTATACACGCGTTTGGCTGCCATCAGCTTGTGCAGGTAGGAGGTTTATTGGGGTACCTATGTGTAAAACACAATTACAAAAATCAGAATAAGAAAACAGGAAAATTCGTTGTGGATGACGGCATTAATTTTGTCGGGCAGTGTACCTACACATACATTTTCACTAGAAGCCGCTTAATAGAATCACATCGCAACCCAGCGTATGGGATAATGGCCGACTGAAACACTGATAACAAAATCCGACGCAAAGTAATTCATAATAAAAACAAAACACAACTTAAGGTACATACACAATAAACTTTTTTTTTGTATGCGGAAGTAGGATCCGCGATTTCGGATCCCATAAGCCATATGGCGCCATCTAGCGACCGAATCGCTTTTTGGTTGCGCAAGTGGACGTACAATTCCTTCACTCAGCGATAGTACTAAACAATGAGGAATAGAAGAGATGCTACAATGCCATTGATTTATTTTTATTATCGTACGTTATGGTACATACAAGGTAATAACGATCCAAAAGATATGACAATTTTATCTGGTATTGTTTGTCTATAGATACTATATGTAGTAATTTATTTAAACATTTATAATTGTACCTGACGAACATATTGCTTATATATTGCATATCATCAAGCAAACTGAATGCATAGATCTTAAAAAAACGTCCAAATTCTAGTTAATACGGCAAACATAAAATTAGAAGAATTCTCGTTACCACGATGATGTTTTTTGCCTTTTTTTAGGTCTGTCTAGTTTTGTCATGTAACACATTTGCTAGCAGGGCTGCTCAACTATAGGTCTGTCTATTTCGATAAAATGCTGAACTGTGTATTTTAACATATTAATACTTCAATTCAAGTCATATAGTTATGTTCTTGTGGATAGTCAATAGTAAAAGTTTTTCAAATATTTTATTTACATAACATGTTTTCTCAAATATTATTAGCGAAACAAACGGCTAGTTGTTACTGAACACAGATAATGCTATAGTCGAGCGCCGTGTAAGTTAACAATAAATTTCTCGTCTCATTAATTCTACAAATATTGAAATTCTGATTGCCTTTACGCATAATATTCATTAAAGTAAGACATAATATTTTAGAGTTTTCCCTAGATCTAGTGGTGGAAAAGGCCCAAAAAATTTTGGAAGGTGGGGATCACTTAAAGACAGACGACAAAGCTCCCAAGCTTCCCTAAACAATGTACAGCAAAACAGAGCAAATGTTAGACATTCCACCGACATTGATTCTTCTGCAGATGGAGTGCATAGTTTTCAGAAGGCAGCACTTTATATTTTAGGTAAGTCAGTAAATACCGATTAAGAGAGGTCTAGTTTAAGCGTTTGTGGTTCCATAGGCGAAAAAGCACAAATGAAAGGTGCAAAAATCGAATGTTCCTCAATGACAGATTTTATACCTGTGGAATATTACGATGTGAGACACACGAAGACTGCTTTTAAGAAGTTGATGCGAGCTTGTGTACCCAGCTCCCATACAGTTGAACCGGAGCAAAGTTTTTATAGGTATGTAAAATAAAGTTTGTAATAATTGGGAAGTATCTGTAACGGTAAAATGTTTGCTTATAGACTTATTGAAAACTCTGAATGGTTGCAACAGTTACAGAATATTATGCAGCTTAGTGGTGCTGTTGTCGACTTGTTGGACTTACAAGGTAGTACAGTAGCAATTTGCTTAGAAGATGGTTGGGATGTTACCGCACAAGTAGTTTCTGTTGCTCAACTTTGTTTGGATCCACATTATAGGACCTTAGAAGGGTTCAGAGTTCTAGTTGAAAAAGAATGGATTGGCTTTGGACATAGGTTTAGTTATCGAAGCAATTTAAATGCCAATTCGCAAGCCAGTGGTTTTGCTCCAACGTTTTTACAATTTTTGGATGTAGTACATCAGGTATATAAATAGAAAACCGTTGACTATTTTAAATAAGTGAGAATCATTTTTTTAAGATGCAAAAACAATTTCCTATGGCATTTGAATTTAATGATTATTATCTTCGTTTCTTGGCTTATCACTCGGTATCCTGTCGTTTTCGCACATTTATTCGACTGCGAATTAGAAAGGGTGGAATGTGGAGTTGCAGCAGTGGAAGACAAAAGAGGATCTTTAACATCTCATCATAAAAGTGTGGATACATGTTCTGATGACGAGGGAGTATACCCGGGCGGCAGAATGGTTGGAGCCACCTCAGGCACCAATTTGGGTCAAAGTGTTTTTGATTACATAGAAAAGCAGCATGCTAGAAATCCGATATTTTTCAATTTCATGTATACTCCGGACTTTGAACACCCTGTATGCACTTATTTTCAATGTGGAAGTGTTTTCAGTAACGGTAGTTTTTTTTTAAAGGTTTTGCGACCTCAGTCGCATTTGGCTTGCTTGGAAGTATGGCAATATTATCTAGATGAAGAGCTCTCACACGAACCTAGTTATGATCCGGAAATTATTTTGATGGATACTCAACAAGAAGAAGAAGCGGAAGCTGCTGATGGTATTAGTAATAAATCTAGAAGAAAAATAGTTACGATGGGGTAAGTATGTATAAATTTTCATACAGCTGCGGCAAAATGTTTCAGATACTTAGATTTCGAGTAATAATCAAAGTAGTATGAGAAAAACATAAAGTTAGGACAGGCATATAAAAATTGTAAATATATTCATATGTTATATCGAATGAGATATATCGATAAACGATATATGTATATCTAAAGAGAATATATCGATATCTCAAATCAAAAAACGATATATTTATTAAGTTCTTACCTAAACATTTTTCAGATGTATTCTTAGCACGAAAGTGAATCATTAGGTGCATCTCCATGATCGGAACCTGTGAATCTTGCCGTTCTTATATTATTAACCTTCATAAACCCGAGCGGGGTACAATTGTACCCCGTAATATACATATAATTACCCATGCAATTGTACCCCGCCCGGGGTTATAAAGATTAAATAGAAAACAATTTCATTTTAGGTTATACATCTGTAAGATGTCAGAGATAATAAACTTCAAAATTATATGACGAAACAATCTCCTTCATATCCAGATATTATTAAACTCATTAATATTTTATTATCCCAACATTTGAAAAAAATTGGCATGTTTATCGTTGCTCGTGTATTTATAACATGTAGTTTGTCATACATTGTGACACTGTCCAACTACTTCCTAAGCTTACGACAATAAAAACTCTCATAAAAACACAGGAACTGTAGTAAAACCTATTGTGGAATCATGAACACACATAACCATAACCACTTAAAACATTTCTCAATAACACAAAATCAATTGGATTTGTCTAAAGCATTTTACCGAAGCAATATAGTGAATAATCTTACTTTGAACGCAGTTTGAGACTTTCACTTCTTGTTTGGACAGATACGACAACGTCAGTAAAAATGTACCGGATGCCTTCACCCACCTGCTCGAAGAAATTCACAGATTAGAAACAGAAATGGGTCATCTACCGCAAAAATGGAAAATTTTATGGGAGAAATTGGAGATACCATCTTCTGATTCTTTAACGGTATGTCATTTCTTTGTGTAAATTACGCATATATCATGACTGTTTGCGCAGAGACACGCCTCATTTAGCACAGCGTTAGTACGGTCCCATGGAAGATTAGTACATAAAAGATCTACATTGGAAATTCTAATGCGTGGTAAGATGGTAGGTGCTGCAGAAGCTGCTTTGGTTTATTCCCACCCTCACCGATTTGAAAGATACAATTATACAACTCTAACTTACTGCGACCATTGTTCCAGTGTATTGTGGGGACCAGTGAAAGTAGGGTATTCTGCTTAACATATATGTATGCCATTACACGCACTTCATTATTTGTAGACTGGAATGAGATGTATGGATTGCGGTTATAGTTGCCATGAAAAATGTATTGAAAGAGTTCCCAAAAACTGCACTAAATACAAGTCCGTAACTGATAGCAACATTAACCAAACTATGTCAGGAAGTGGAGGAGATAATGGTTCTGTTAGTTCTGGTAATGCTAAAGTAACAAATTTCTTTCAAAATATAGTTTTACAATTTTAATTCATATGTAGGAAGTGCAAGGCAAACTTCCAGTCAACAGTTCTACGACCAATTTTCTTCAAACGTGGCTGAAAATCGTACCCACGAAGGTTTCTTGTACAAGAGAGGAGCTCTATTAAAGGGTTGGAAACAACGTTGGTTTGTTTTAGACACAATAAAGCATCAATTAAGATATTATGACAGTATGACCGATTCCCACTGTAAAGGTTATATAGGTAAAGTAGAGACACATTTATGGAGATTACAAATTTATTGATTTTTTTTTTGACAGATTTAGCTGAAGTAATGTCAGTAACTCCGGCTCAACCAGCACCAGGACCTCCTAAAAAAACTGATGACAAGTCATTCTTTGATGTGAGTATAAAACTATAAATAAAAATTAGAAACATTACTGCTTGTTTTCTGAGTGAAACCAAGCAATATACAGAATGCACAACGACCACAGAAGTCTAGGTGTAAGCGTTGAGTGAAGGAATTATAAAAATACGCAGCCGTACATCCAGTTGTGAATCGAAAAGGGATGTGGCCACTGGATGGTACTATGTGTTACGGATCCCAGATTCTCGGATCTTGCGAGTCTCACTTGGGCTTGTGAAGTGGCAACATCAGTTGTATTCACCCTATCATCTAGAAATATGATTATAGAGAAACGGTGATAGACGTTGATGATTTGAAAAATAAATTAATTTGTGAGAAACATTTTACGGTAATAGATACAACAGATAATAATCATAAATTCCTAAAAAAATCCACAATTGCTATGAGATGTGGTAAAGCGTTCTAGTAACTAAATTTAACGCCATTATTCTTAGTGTATTCAATGTAAACGTATTAGAATAACTATTAATGTAACGCAAAATGATAAGTAATTTTAGCTTTGCGTAGGCTTTCACGGCCGGAATCTACTGTAAAAAGTTTTTCCGGGCTGTTGAGCCGTGGTCTTGTGGAATTACTTCCGTACGTTTCGTTCACAACTGAACATCTTCAGCGGCGAGATCGAAGTTTCCTTCGTGATGGCTCGTCGTTTACACTCTAAACAATATTAGCTTTATCTGTTGACCTATACCAGTGTACACTTTTTTACAATAAGTCCCTTTTTAGGCTGTTGATATAAAATGTGTGTTTTGTCTGTCCTCGTTTCGTTTTTTGGCATGAGTGTAAGCTACTTTTGCATCTTCTTCGACGGTGGAGCAGTGGCTATAGATAAACGCGCATGCGTTTCAGTTTGGTGTCTATTTACAAAATTTTAAAATTTTAGCCATTTTAATGTTCTATAATTTATACATGACACGAGATTTTGGTGAAAAATATCTCATATATAAACGGCCAGTGCTGAATGATAATGCTAGAAAATTATTATTGAGTATATTTTGATTTTGAAAATGTATATTCAATAAGTAGCAGGTTATCTGAATCTTCTGATACACACGATGCAAGTATAATTAATTATACATAAAAAAAAATAACCGCAATGCAATAAAATATTATTTCGAATCAACAGTTCTTTTATCTGTACGATTCTTTGAATCAATAAATATTATTATTATTATTATTATTATATTTAAAAAAAGGTCAATTTCAGGCTTCCTTTAAAGAAATAATTTTTTTAGACATCAAAATAGATAGTTTTGTTTAATGTTTAATTTTACTGCAAATAAGTTTGCTGACACTAGCTAAGGCCCATAACACCAAAATTACAGAGGAACAATTTTGTGTTATCTTTTTACTTTTTTTCAAAGAAATGCAAAAACTTGTACCAGAGGAATGAGGTTCAATCCAGAGGAATGACGCAACTAGCTTTTTTGCTAAACATTTGTTGAGATTTCTTTATAAAATTTAGTTTATCATACAAAAAAAACAACCAAAGCACATACTTCCCTTAGGATTTTCAATAATTTTTAATATAGCTGTCCACATATTGATATCACTTAGCTCTTAGCATCTTAACTCTTTTTGGTAATTAGTATTTCTTAGGTTTTATGTTTATAATAACATTTACAAATATCTCCTAGAAAACAAAAGCATTTTCTGCTTACCAGAGGAATGATCTAACTGCTTGTGACAACAATAAACACGAATTCTTAAGAAAACGGGGCCTACGATATAAGCTCTTAACTTCTTATACGCTTATTTCACTGTTTGGTTGAAAACGGATATTTTTTGCACTGGCACAGTGTTTTGCCGTCATCTCTGTTCGATTTCGTAAACTAAACGTAACAATCCAGAAGAATGACAAACTTAGCGCTTAACAAAATTAGTCATTTTTTGGTAAAGTTATTATAATTTGCTTCGTAATAATTCTAAGTTGAGTGATGAATATATTCATTCGCTATATAAAAATATTAACGTGTGTGTATCTTCTAATTTATCTTTTTTTTTTATTAAGCGCAACAGCGCAATTTTAGCGGCTTAAAAGTCAATCTATATATATCTACCAGTTTCGATTAAAACAAAATTGTAGGTTTAAATTGACTACATTGGCAAAATCTTCGCAAATATTTAGAATTTAATAACTTAATACTCTCATTCATTACATTTTGTATGCCTCAGAAGATAGAAGATCCCATGGTTACAATTCAGAGGAATGATTTTCCTTCACATAAAACAAAAAAAGTCATTTGGAATCATATTGTTACAAATGAATTTGGGAAACAAATAAACATTATCTTCTGCAATTATTCTGGTATGGTAATGGTCGGAGTATCATTAATATATGTACATATTCTTCATTTAGGAGCTGCAGTGGGATTACGAAATCTCGTATCAACTACATATGATTGTAGTGTATACGAACCGTAGGCATATCCAGAGCAACACGTATATTAAATTTTTGGTTCATAATCACACCCTTCTAATAAAGATGGCGTACTCAAATCGATTTGTACTTTCGCAATCCGGGGACAGTTATCTACAAAAGTGTTATGCATGTAGAAAGATCCAAATACACACTCAGAAAGAGATTCTGGCCCATTTTAGGATTGTAAAAGAAACATTTTTAATAATTCTATGTAATTTATCTGATCAAACAATTATATGGCTAAATTGACAAACATTGAGGCATCTGTTTTTTTTTTTTTAATAATTTTAATATTTTTTGCTTTTTTTTTATTTTCCGTTGTTTTTAATGATTATAGTACTAAATATGAATACTTTACCAAACACCTATAAACCTAAACACTTTATGTTAACCACGCACTTATAAAATGGCGCATCAATTTCACAAAAGATGTGCACCAAGTTTTTTTTTTTAAGAAGCTAAATTCACTGCGCCCCTTAAAAAAGCTCGAATCTCGTCCTCTACTAGCTTAATTGGTAAAGCGCCCGTTCGGCAAACGGAGGGATGTGGGTTCGAATCGTGCATGAGGAGAAAAAAATTTCTTGGGAAAAATTACTCCTAATTATTACAGGTAAAAGCAGAAATACATTAATTTGTTATTTTCTTACTGTAAAAAACTTGCAATCTTTGCATATTTGCCGTCCTGTCGGCCTTTTCAAGATCTAATATCGACATCTGTTCGGTTAAAACGCTCGAAACTCGTCCTCTACTTTCTTAATTGGTAAAGTGTTGTTTATTGTTATCTTTGCAAATGTAAGCAAACTTAGCGTTAGAAAATGGCATGCCCACGAATCTTGCGATGGCCTGTTGTTAGTTCTATAGTTGCGGAGGTGTATCGACCCGGTTATAAATTTTTGAACCGATAATCATTCGATGGATTTCATATAACCTAGAAAATACTTTTCTTTTTATGCTTTTATTTTTTAACTTATAAACAGTGTGAGGACAATTCCGGACGATCTGGTGTGACATCATCCAAGGCAAAGGCGGACGCCCGTAATGTGCTCGCATCGTACCGACTAAACTTAGTCTGTGTCAGTCCGCCACGCCGTGTACATACGTGTGACCGTTGCTGCTTGTTTTTTTTTGTTAAGAATTGTTTCATATAAAAACAAATCTTCTAACAAAATAGGAGAAAATTTCTTTTTGTAACAGTAACCTCATTATACCAATACAAGAAGTCTTCAGTAACAGAAACTTGAAGTTCCTTCCATATTACATATAATATTAAAATTACTTTAATATACATAGTTCAGCTTGAAAGAATTTTCTATTTATTTTTAAATCAAGAATAAATGACGCTCATATCAAGCCAGCTAGACTTGAACTATGTCAGTAGTCAGTACTGTTCAGTTCAGTGCTCGTGTAATCGTAGTCTTTTGTTGAGAATTGTTCTACGTGTATATTACTTTCATATATTTGGCTATAAAAGAGTTCTCTATTTATTTTTAAAATAAGTGTAAATCTTTAGTTGTTTCTCATTTCTTTCCTTGCGATTATTATTTATATATATTCTTAGGTGTTTCCATAGGCAAGGATAAATATACAGATAGAGCTTAGGGATGCGCAGCGTTCGGATCACATGGGGCCGCCATTTTGATGTATGACAGGGTCGTAAGAAAAGAATTTAAACATAAAACAAGGACGTAGTGGTAATGGTAATATTTTAAAGTGAAAAAATAGGCAAAATGCTCATACTTTGATTTGAAACTAGTATTATACTGTATACATACAAGAAATTGTATTTTTTACTGCTGGAAAGACCTTACATCAATATTTAATTTAAATGAATACACTAATACTTGAAATTTCAAGTTTTTAGGTTATTTAATATTTCTGGGGTGTAGTAAACACACATTATGTCATATGACATTCCTTTATTGGTGGCTAAACAATATAAGTTCGTTTCATTTTTTTCTTATTAATTCGATTTGCAGTTCTTGCGTTAATTTTATCAAATTAAGAAGCCGTATTTTACACAATAACACTCGATGATCACTTTTATTAATAAGATCGGATGTTCTTCAAGGAACTGTATGCGATATGCTGAAATTACCAACACATATTCTTAATCTCTCGGATCAGCTGACTATTAATCCATCTGAAATAGAATACATATCATATCTATGTTTTGTGTCAACCGGGCAGAAATATCTTTATTCTTTCGTTGCGACAGTGTATATTTATTTTCTCTCAGATTCTTTGCAGCAGACGTTAACTGCAACAAGCAATTTTCATAAAGGAGAATGTGATAAAGTTATACCACATATATATACAGAAGATTATAGTTGGCTCTTACTGATTAGATTAGGATTGGGGTGGCCTATGGACCTGTTTCACCGCGACCTTTTCAGATCTATTGTGATCCCCCTTTTTTTTCCTAGAGAACGCTGTTCAATTTTGCCCTCTTAATTAGGCTTATCATCTTTGCGAGCGGCTTCTTTATGTAGCTACTAGCTGTGGGGTTCTCCTCCATCAATATTAGAAACCTTGTCCTCGCCAGACCTTCACATTGGCACAGCACATGAACTGGTGTTTCTTCCTCCTCTTGGCAGTATCTGCAGGTTGCATCATCTGCCAGACGTAAGTGTACATATGCCTATTCAGCCTACAGTGACCAGTCAGCAAACCTACAATCATTTTGAGCGTCATCCTGTCTTTATTCAGTAGATCTCTCGTGAAATCAGGCCTCTGCTCCTTTAGGAACTCTTTTGCCTGTCTTTGTCCCGGTGATTTTTGCCATCACCCTCTGGACTGATTATGTATCCATTCATTGATGGATTTTCTAATATGTGATTTGTTAGTGCCGAAAGAGAGGTCGGCTCCAACGAATGACCTTGACGAATTTTGCCTGGCCAGCTCGTCCGCTGCCTCATTTCCTCTCACGCCCGCGTGGCTAGGGACCCAGGCCAAGGTTAATTTCCTTTGGGTGCCCACCTCATTTAGGGCGCTTACGCTTTAAGTGTGGACTGACTGTCAGAGAATATAGCAACGCTTTTACCTGGCTCGGTACATCTTTCTATCTCTCGGACACAGTGGTGGATTGCAGTAACCTCAGCTCGGAATACAACCGTGTCTTTGCTGAAACTTACCGAAAGAGCCTTTTTAGGCTTCTTAGCGTATATTCCCGCTCCAACGCCGTAGTCCGTTTTAGAGCCGTCTGTTTGAGTCCGGTGCCTCCTTGAGTTCGTCTAACAGTTTTTTATAATCAGCGCCGCGCGATTTATTTATCGGTACTTGACTATGCAAAACTGTGTGTACTGTGGATCTTACGGCTCCTTGTATATAAATATGTATTGGTAGCAGGTTCAGAATTACTTCAATTGCGATGGTAGGTTCCGATCTCATCGCCCCCGTGGCGCACAAACACGCCAGCTTTTGCACGCCACCCAGCGCTTTGGCCGCCCCTACCTGCGGCACCTTTGGCCACCATACTAATGCTCCGCTCGTTATCATGGGTCTAATTACCCTTGTGTATAACCAAAGAGTCATCTTGGGGCTAAGTCCCCAATTCGTTCCACACAGCTTCCTGCACCTACCTATGGCGATGGTGGTTTTGCTGGTCAATTTCTGGATATGTGAAATCCATGTATGCCTTTGATCAAACCATACCCTCAAGTATTTCGCCTCTTTGACATACGGAATCCTTTCGCCTGCTATCCCTAGTGGCTGTAAGCCTTCTAGCGTTCGTTTTCTTGTGAACGTGACATGTTTTTTGAGCATTGACTGATAGTCGCTCTTGTTTACGCTATTTGTCAATTGTGTTTAGAGCGGTTTGCATACGCTGCACCAGAACCTTTGGAAACCGCCCTCTGACGACTATTGTAAGGTCGTCAGCATATCCCAGGCAATGGAATCCCTTTCCGGTTAGCTTCCGGATTAGGTCATCTACTAGGGTAGCCCACAGCAAGGGAGAAAGAACTCCACCTTGCGGGCGCACACCCAGCACGATATATAAACCTCTCAAAACAAAATACTGTCACAGCTGATCTATTTGACTCGGCATACATCAAAATGGCGATACTTAGATAACCTGAAAGTTTGCGAATGTGCAAAGGTCTAAACTCTTTCTAGTAGTATTCTTCTTGTCTATGGGCGTTTCTTACATTTTCTACTTCGTAAATTCCTTATTCTTTTTGTTTCAAAGTACATTTTTAGTTATAATTCTTTTGCTCTATAAACAGTGGCTTTTATTTGCATAGATTAAATATTATATATGTGCTTTTCTACTTTTCTTGCTAAAGGTGTTAAGTTTTTATTTTTATATCGTATCTGGACATAAACAATCGAAACAATTTCACAAGTAAACTCTTCCCTTTTATTAAAATAATGTCTGTAATTATACATGCATGCCTTTAATATTATTTACTTTATTTTAAATTGCATTAGTGTTAAAAAGCGGCGGGGCAAGAGACGTACGAAAATAAGCAATGGACCAAGCGAACTATTTGATATGGACAGCACTTCAGTATTACAACTGTGGGGAAAAATCTATTCCTATTGGCTAAATTCAAATTTCCCACCATAATTTTTAATAACTTAAATATTCAAGTCTGAAATTACTAACGATTTTGTATTACATTTAATACGATTTTATAGACAGTAACTATAAATAATCGTGGCAATTTGAATTCTACTCCCTGGCTTGTAAATAAGTGGATGATCTGTGGATCGGATGTTAGGTACTAGTTCTGCGGTTTATATTTATCCAAGTTATTTTACAGAATGAATATATGCTTGGACAGATATTCTTGTATGAATTCATCGATTATACTTTATCGCTATTTAATTAATGTTTAATTAAAAAGAGATGACAAATAATTGAACAGGTCAACGAATACAAGTACCTCGGGACGATAATTGCAGCCAATAGAAAAATAGACAAAGAAATGGATGAAAGGTTGAAGAAGAGTGGAAAAATATACAATACGAATAAAAAGACATTCATAGGAAAGAAAAAGTGCAAAAGAACGTTGAAGTCGACGTAATAAATAAAATAGTAAGGCCAATGCTGATGCACAGCTGCGAATCCTGGACGCTAACCGAAAAACATAAATCCAGAATTAATGCCATGGATATGAGATTCCTAAGAAAAGTAGAAAATAAAACTAGAAGAGATAGAATCAGGAATGGGAACAATAAGGGAAGAATTGGGAATGATACCAATACGAATGAAAATAGAAGAAGGACAGCTAAGATGGTATGAACATATTTGTCGAATGTCAGAAGAGAGAATAACTGAGAAAATTTATGAAACTAAAATATCTGGGAAAAATACAAGAGGAAGACCAAGAAGAACATGGAGCGATGAGATAAGGGAAGCATTGAACAAGAGAGAAATGACAAAAGACCGGGAAAAAGTGGAGAGAGAAGATAAGGGCAAGAAATTAACCTCAACCTCGAAATGACCTTACACCTAACGGTAGAAAGGTTTTTAAAAGAATAAAAAATAAAATAAAAAGAGATACACTATAATCGATAGATTCATTGATGATTTTAAAAATTCTAATTTTAAGATACTATAAATATTCTGTATGTAGGTACTTTGTTTTTTTATTATTTATTTATCGTTATGGATGCGTTTTTAGCAGATTTGAACATACTGAACCCAAAATATTCCACAAGGGAAAGGGGGTACAAATCTTGATCACAAATTTTGCTGTAGTGGGGATAAATCACAACATTAAAGTTTTCAAATAGAACATGATTCCTTTGAACAAAACCGGTTTTCTTCACTGATCAATGTTAAAAAAAAGTACCTTTTGCATTTGCTCGTATACCTATAAAATTGCGGGAAATTCGAATTCTGCTAATTCTCTCCTTTTTTCTATTTTTTTGTTACAAATATACAGGGTATTCCACGTAAGTGGTTCATTAAAAGTTTATGATGTTCTACTATTTACTTATATTTGAGATTTTAATACCATTATCTGTTTGATTGGAACTGTAAATGTAAAAGGACTGTTTACAAAATATCACTTCCGGTGACCGAAATGGATGTCAACTTTGTTATTTTAAGGAGAATTGATCTAATTTTTTGTTCATTTTTGGATTCTACGACCATAAATACGTCAGTTTTTATTAGCTATTCCTATAGCTACATGTTGCCGTTTTTGAGTTATTTCAGATTTTCTTTTTTTTTTTAGTAATAATCATTGCATCATTCAGAAATTAATATCTCGGTTAATACTGTAAGTAGAGACTCTAAATTTGCTATGTTATGAATGTAGATATAACTCTAAGAAATTATACGCACACTTCGCATTCTAACATACAGGATGTTCAAAACTGAGAAACAAAGTGGCATATTTTCTAATGCAGAAAACTCAATTTTCTTAAATGGAACACCCTGTATTTTAATTCGAAATTGAGAAGTAAATATCATCCCCTATCATTTGTGTCAGCGCTCCCTATACCTATCTTTAATAGATTTTGATATATGAGCAACTCTTTGTTGAACAATCTAAGTAGCTCTAGGTTTAAATGTTCGCAGATGGCTCTGAATGGGATTAATGTCAAAGTCATTGTCTAACCATAACTATGTGTGTGTATGTCCTCGTAATTACACTTTTTCACAACGCAATATGAATAGAAACGACTGTTCGAACAGCAACATTTTGAATTTATTCTACATTCATGGAGAATGTAACAAAGTATTAAATATAACATGTCGTGTATTTAATGACAGATATTCACACTTTCTACCGATTACAAAGAAGAAATGTCGAAAAATGGAAAACAACTTTTCACACTCGGGATCTGCGTAAACAAAAAGATAAATAAACTATAATTTCGGAAACACACTCCTAGATCTCCATATTTTCTATATGACCCCCATTATTTTCGAAACATTTTAAAATTCGCGCTTTTATTTCTCTTGTAGCTCTATTAATTTGATTACGGGAAATTCTTCGATATGTCGCAAGCCTATGTAAAAGTTCCTTTCGAGATCGCATAGGTGTGGCATACACCGATGATATTAAGTAGCACCATAAATAAAAACCTCGAGGCGTTAGATCCGGTGAACGAGGGGCCATCTCCAAGGTCCATTGTTACCTATCCGTCGGTCCTCAAACATAGCGGTTAATTCAGCATGCACTACGTCTGAAGAATGAGCAGATGCACCGTCTAATTGATACCATACCTCCGGTAAAATATTTAGTGGAAAGTCATCGCAGAAGTTCGAAACTGTATTTCTTAAAATCTGTAGATAGCGGTCGCTGTTTAAATTTTCATCATAAATTTCGTACGCAATTCTATCCCCCATTACCAAAACAAAAACATTGAAACTAAATGTATTTTGAAAATGTCCCTCTCTCACTACATGTGGATTTTTATTTGCCCAAAAGTATAAATTTTTCCTATTAATTATACCTTCCCTTGAAAAGTTCGTTTCATCCGTCCAAATAATTTTTGTCAAACACATAGGATCTTGAATTTTCGTTAATGAAAATTCGCAGAATATAATTCTTTTTTCATAACCTCCAGGTTGGAAAGATTGGTATAAAATCTTGTACGCGTATGGATGCATAAAATTGCTACTCAGAACGCGGTAAATACTTGTTCTGCATAAGCCTAAAAATAACGTACTAAAAAGGGATATTAAATTATTTAGCTTTACCTAAGTCAGACGAACCAGCAGATACCGAACTAATTGGATATGCATTAAATGTTAACCTGATTATCTCGTTATCAGTAACAACCTTTTGTACATTTCTTTTTATTTCCACGGTTCCCAAAGTGTAAAAAGTTGCTTTCAATTTTTCGAGATGTCTTCTTTGTAATAGGTGGAAGGTGTGGATATCTGCCATTTACACGACATGTTCATTTAATACTTTATTACATTCTCCATGAATGTAGAATAAATTCAAAATGTTGCTGTTCGAACAGTCGTTTCTATTCATATTGCGTTGTGCAAAAGTGTAATTACGAGGACATACACACACATACTTATGGTTAGACAATGACTTTGACATTAATCCCATTCAGAGCCATCTGCGAACATTTAAACCTAGAGCTACTTAGATTGTTCAAGAAAGAGTTGCTCATATCTCAAAATCTATTAAAGATAGGTATAGGGAGTGCTGATGCAAAGTGATAGGGGATGATATTTACTTTCCAATTTCGAATAAAATTACAGGGTGTTCCATTTACGAAAATTGAGTTTTTGCATTCGAAAATATGTCATTAGTTTCTTCATTTTGAACAGCTGTCTGTTTAGAATGCGTAGTGTGCGTATCATTTTTTTCTAGAGTTATATCTACATTCATAACATAGCAAATTTAGAGTCTCTACTTGCAGTATAACCGAGATATAATTTTCTGAATGAGGCAATGATTATTACTAAAAAAAAAGAAAATCTTAAATAACTCAAAAACGGCAACATGTAGCTATAGGAATAGCTAATAAAAACTGACGTATTTATGGCCGTAGAATCCAAAAATGAATAAAAAATTAGATCATTCTATTTAAAATAATAAAGTTGACATATATTTCCGGTCAACCGGAAGTAATATTTTGGTTAAAGTATTTTACATTTATAGTTCCAATCGAACAGATAATGGTTGCCAAAATCTCAAATATAAGTAAATAATAGAACATCATAAACTTTTAATGAACCACTTACGTGGAATACCCTGTATAGTTTGACAGTTCTAGCTATAATAAAATATGTACAATACATATAATATAGTTCAACAATTATATTTTCGGTATTGATTCTACAAACAATGAAACAGAAAAAGTTCAAGAGCGACAAAAACTTATGATCCGATGCTAGTGTACTACCGGAAATTTGCTTGTTCGATTCGCCAACTATCCTACGAAAATAGTAACCAGTATTTTGGGAACAAACATGAACTTATGTTTTTGAGTTTATTATGGTATATATGGTATTTCTGAAAGGGAATTGGAGTATTAAAAAAAAAAGAAAAATTTATAGATTTTATTTCTCTCTTTTATTGTTTCCTAATATTTTTTTCAAGTTTTTATCAAGATAATATTCTTTCGCTGTTAACTGCAGATATATTGACAAGAATTAGAAGAAAAAAAACCAAATTTATTATATCAAGAAGTAAAGATTATTTTAAATATCCACTAGTCAACTAAAAGCAAAAATATTTGACGAAATAAATAAAAGCAAATATTCCGTGTGCAGCTTCGCTTTAACGCAAAAATATGTTTTAATTTCATTACAAAATGAATATTAATCTATTGAACCCGCATTTGTATTTTGGTTTTTGTTGTATTTACTTAACTGTTACTTGTTTTGACTTCTTTAATATTACTTTAATAACAATTTTGTGAAATGACAATTTATTTATGAATGCCCTACCTCTTCGCTGCGCGCGCAATTAAACCACTTTTATCCTTCTCTTACCGATTCTTCGGTTATTTCATATTTTTACGCGTTCGTGCAACGGAAGATTCCACTTACGTTTAACCACGTTTAATATTTTTCTAAAATCAGCCTAGCTGTGACATCTATAGTACGCCGGCGGAACTATTCTTTGCACGTATATATATTTATATTGTATTTGGTACTACTAATGAAATACAACTTTTACAGTAATTTATAATTACTGGAAAATCTACAATTACTAAAAGTATCACGTTACTATAGCTGCAAATTCAATATACTGTGTATTGTACGATGTATAATTTAATAACTTTTTTAATAGAACAGCGCTAAGTAACACCTAAAGACGCCACTGTCTTTTGCATATAATTGTATTTCATCGTCTATCGCACGATAGAACATTCTAAGTACGGTGCGCTGCTATTGGAGTATCGCATGTAATGTTATTCCTTTCTACCAGCTAACCGTACAAATAGTCAAATGCCCGTTTGTATATGCATTTATCAACAGAGAAAACCTGCTTCCCTCGCATGTCGTCGCTCGAAACTGTCCTCGCTCTGCTTATAAAATGTTGCAAAAAGTGTGCATGACCTAATTTCGCATACAACGATATTGTTTGTTTTACTTGGAATGGATGGTACATATTATTTGACGGCAGTTGGTTTTTGTTCTCTAATTACAAGGGCTTTTGAGATTTTTATGATTTTGTAAAAAAATTAACATTACCAACTCCTTAGAAAATATGTGATATTTTACAAATCATCAGATGTAATGATTGATCTTACACTATACTGTGTCAGGGCACAATAAAAAGATTCAAATTCTATTAACAAAAAAAAAAAAAACAATTTAATATTTTACAGAGGTTATTAACAAACCAATTTCGAAATAAAGGACATTGGAATAAAAAGCAATGTTCTCTATAATTTTTGATATACATTACACAACGCGACCGAATAAACCGGCTTCCCTTAAGCGGTGTTTAGTTGTTAAAGATATCAGTCGTTCGCGTCCCCTATTCATTTCTGCTGTGATTTCGGGCGCCGTCAATCGCCGATTTCTCTTGCTCAATACTTGAAGGCGTCGATCTTCCGCGAGGGTTGTTATCCGTGACTGATTTGAGTGATTCCGGTCTTCGAATGTCCTGGTATCTCGGTAGCGACGACTAGTGTAATGGACTGTAGATTTTGTCACTCCTAATTTTTCTGCTATCACACGCACAGAGTGTAATGTGACAATAGCCGATCTTTTTTCTACACTTATCGGCTTTCTTTTCGCCATTTTTTAAATTCTATTTTCACAAACACTACAATTGAACAACCGTATCGTAATTGGTTTACTAATAGAGAATAATTCGCAACAAGTACGATATCAATTATTCCCTGCTATAGTGGGAGACCTTTAGGAGACATCCATGTCAAGCACCCCTCTATTGTACACATGCATGTCGGCGTTTCTTTAAATATCGTTTATAATGGTTTTATTACGTGCTATTAGGTTAAATTAAATTTTCCCTTTAATAGGCTTATCCTAATGATTTCCGTCTTAAATATGTACTTTGTTGTTATGCTTACTTTATTGTAGAAATTTTTACAATAATGTTAAAAGTATTAAATATTAAAAAAAAATTAAATTATACTAGTCCTAACTTCAATGGCCGATGCTGTATACAGAGATTAAAACGTCCACTCGTCTTATGCTTCATAGGCAGTAACACAGCTGAACGATTGTTCAAGATTACTTTTAAAATTCTCATAAGAGGACTGCACATCAGTGAGAAATATTCTTGTCAAGGAGAGAGAATAGAGAAGGATGCATACATGGTACAGTTTGTCCAATTTAGTTGCGTCTCTTTACAATTCCTTCACTCAACCGTATAACTTTAAAAATAACATATTCCTGCTTTTTTTCCATAGCTACGTACAAGTAGAAGAACGTATAACTTTTGTGCTGTGGACGCAGGAACTGCGCAAGAATGGATTGAAAAATTACAAGCTTGTCTACAATAATTATTGTTTCTATCCAAAGTTTGTTTAGTCATTTGAAGTTAATTATCATAGAGGAATAAAAAAGAATACTGTTAAAACAGAACAATTATTTATATTTTTGTATTGTTTAAAGTAACATATTTTATTATACATACATATTTATGCACGATTTTGTTTTTATTTTTTATTATAATTTTGTATACCTTATTGGCAGTTTTATAACAGCTTTTTGTACCGTGCATCATGTACATTAAACAAAATTACTAACGTATTACAAAATAAGTCTCATGCTCAATGTGTTTCTTGTAACATTTAACTGATAAGTATGGATCTTAATACCATGCGCTATTTGCTTTGATATTTTAACTTTGTGATAGTGTTATCTTCCTCATGTATTCGTATTACTTGCAATCCAGATCGGAATCTCAAGATGTCTCAAATTTAGCCAGTATAAAAGTAAAAGAGATATTTGTTGTTATTTCAGATCTCTGTCAAGTTCGATGTAATATATATATAAACGGAATCACTAATTTTTATCTCTAGTTGTGTTTATGTGATTTTAATGTATGTTTATTATTTTATTATTATGTAAATTAAGTATTAGCAATAACAATTTAATATTAAACTGTTAAAAATATGTAATATTTGTAATAGTCAGAGTCAAAACGTGTATTTATTCTAAATGTAAATGTCAATACCGTATGCTCTCTATATTTCCGCCGTACGTTTTTTTTTTAAATTATATCAATGTTAAAAGGAAATTTATATAAATCACGTTGGTGAGAGTATACCAAATAACATATTTGAATCTCATTATCGTGCCCAGATTTTTAAAATTTAGGCAGTTATTCCTTATTTATTATATAGTGCAATATTGATGCTTTCGTTTATGTACTTTTTTTAATAGAAATTACTAATACTTGTTTGGACACCGCTATGATTCGCTCGATTCAAAATATGTATGTTCCGTTTTTTCTTGCTATTTGTCCAATTAAATAGTTAAAATTTACATGCCCATTAAATTACAGTTAAAAAAAGCTTTCATATTTTATAAGCATTATAAACCTTTTACGTTACTTTGTTAGTTTTATACTAAAATTTGTAGAATATTGTTTTTCGCCCATAAAATTTTATGCATTTTTGTTTTACATTCCTGATATACTGCATACTCTTTGACGTTGGGCTTTACACTTTCGACTGTAGCCTAATGAATGGAAATCATCAAATCGAAAGTTACAAAGGAGTAAAATTATTTTGAATTGTCATTCTTGTATTTGTGATATTCTTGTTAGATGATATGGGTTCCTTATTTTAATTATTAACCTACTTTATGCTATTACTATGTGGGTTAACTGCCAAAGTTTAAGTAATAAACGGTTCTTTACATCAGGAGTTTTTTTTTTTAATTTACTACACCGGTTGTACATTCACTTTTATTAATAATTGGTTAGAGTCTATGAAACCTTGTTCAATTATATCTTCTAATGAAGCAAATTCGGTATAGCCAAATCCTTTAGGGTTTAAATCTTGAATTGGTCGTTTAAATGCATCTAATTCTGGACGAGTCATCATTGTCTCTTTTATAGTTCGGAATGCTTGCCTAGAACACATATTATCAATAATAAAAAAAAAAAACTGGTAAAAAAAGCTAAGGTTTTCCAATGCGTAATCCTTTACGTAAAAATATACAGAATACCTGAACAATATATTTGGTATAGTTGGCGAAAAGGAATAAAAGTAAGTGAAAGATAATAGTACTTACACTGGATGAATAATAGATACAGTAATTCTACCACTAAATGGCCAATCTAAAGTATGATCATGTTCCGTTTTCATCATGTGAATCAAAATAGCTATGTAACTAGGGTTCCTGATAGATAAATTAAATCGTATGCACAATCTACAACTGAGAAATAAACAAAACATCATCAGCTGTTTATGTACTTACTTATAACCGTTTGGTGAAGTATAAAAACCTGGACTATAGTACATGATATGTTGATTATTTCTCATAGTACTTATTTTGTTTTTAATGTCATTTATATACCACAAATAGCAACCATTGCAATATCGTAATGCTAATTTTGACATTGCAAGATTAGTTGCAGCAATTTGGTTAGACATATTTGCTATAATTATTTCCTGCTCTCGACTTTTTTGTTCCAAAATAACGATTTTTTCATATAATGTCCTATAAACGTAACATTACCAATTGCTTTTCATAGGGATGTTTTACTTACTTTAAAAGATTGTCAGTCGCATCATCAGACGTACAAGTAGAATTTTGTTCATCTTTCGAAGGTGGATCCCAGAAATTAGCTTGTTGTGCAATAGCAGATGCTGATGCATGTGTTGTGTCATTTACTACTATACTATTCAATTTTTGGAAGAGCAACTATAATTAATACTAAATGTTAATTGCATGTAAATCGGCTAAAAGATTTGGCTAATATTTATATAAACCACACAATTTGAAAAAATCATAAATATTTTTGTTTGTTGATAGAAAACAAAATTTAATAGAAACAGCAATTACGTCAGTAGCTTTAATGAAAGCGGAAGTTACGACAATAACTATATTTGCTTTACACCTTTGGTTAGTTAATTTTGGTTAAAGTGAACAAACCAGAACCAAAAACCTGAAGTTACCGAACCAGTATTATTAACACAAATGACCAATTCACGC
Source organism: Protaetia brevitarsis (assembly GCA_004143645.1). NCBI lineage: Eukaryota > Metazoa > Arthropoda > Insecta > Coleoptera > Scarabaeidae > Protaetia > Protaetia brevitarsis. The sequence continues at coordinate 72,620 of RXPK01001955.1, read as the reverse complement.
ATTTTAGGTTTCCTACTTGATTCATTTGATCCGATTAACTGACTGATTTTCGGGTGGTTATTAGTAGGGTAAAGGGACCAAATATGTAAACATACACCTAACGTGTATCCTAAAATCTGATTGTGGCAAAAGCTACATAACCCAGCAATTACTTAAAAGTCAAATTTTTGCACATTGTGAGGATCAGCACAAAATACGTCGAAGTGGTAGGATATTAACGGGTTTTTCATAGAACCACTAATTTTCTTGAAAAACAGATTTGTTGCCCTATTTGGCATGAGTTATATAATTTCGCTGATAATATCCCAAGCATTACAGGAATAACTCAACAAAATATATAATCATCCCTAAAATCTAGATTTGTTGGAAAAATATTCTATAATCACATCACCAACAGATGGTAAATTTTGGTCAGTAACTATTTCAAATTCAGGATCTAATGTAAGTTGGCTGTGTAAGATGACCTATTTGATTTGTATAAACTAAACAATAGTCTTATAAAACTTTACATCAGCATTTTTACAAACTATTTTCCTAATACTTAATAATTGCCCAAAGTATTGTAATATCACGCAACTATCAGGGCTGTTCGAACATGCAGTTCGCGAACGGTTCGTGATCACGTGAGCCAATCAGAGAACAGATTGGATTTCTCGTGAACTGAAATGCGTTGTCTGATTGGTTCACATGATCGTGAACCGTTCGCGAACTGCATGTTCGAACAAACCTATTAAATAATTATACCAAATGTTATTTAAACATTAACATGTTTTGTAACATTAACCAAAAATCATTAAATGATACCTGGCATATGTAACACTGGGTGAACGCAAAAATCGTCGTTTTTTATTGGCCAAAACAGTTGTGACGTCTTAGGACATCACACTTTGAAATTTATCAATTTTTGAATTCAAATATGGAACTCAAATGTTGAATTGCTTTAGGCAGGACCTGCTTGATAACTTAGACAGTTTGTTTTATACGACCTGTCGAATCATTCAATGATACACCAGATTCCGGTAAGTAGCGACATCTATGTATGTCTAGTATGACATTTAACAACATGAAAACTACTTTCTTGACACGTCAAAATGATAGTAATGGAGGGCAGCTGATGACAACCTGGTTTATATCAAAACTAAATAGTACAAAACTATTAACCAAATAATTATACGACTGAAATAACTAATAAGATGTGAAACACAACTTTAAAAACCTTAATAGTTCGTTTTTTAACGAAGCAAACAGGTTATTTAGAATAATTTTGAGAAATATTTGTCAATATGACGTTCGCTTAAATTAGATTGACATTTTACTGTCACAATTCTGCAATCGAAGGATAAGCAATTTCCCAAAAAAGTCCGGTAAGTGGCGCCAGTGGTGAACACGTGGAACTCATGATTCGACAGGCCGTAAAAAGCAGTCATTAAGCAGATCGTGGTTTTAGGCATTCGTCATCGTATAATAGTGATGTGGAGGTCACGAACGGCCCGTTCATAAAGACCGAATCTGTTTGAAGACCCGTGATTGTTTCAATCACGCTCCGTGACCCTATCGTTCATATGAATGGTGGGCAGTGCACATACAGAAGTGAGCTGTGAGTCACTTGATATTTGAATGATTTAGATTTTACATTGCGCATGCGAGAAATCGTCTTTCGCGAGTGAAATGAGTCGATTATCAAGAAAACAACTCATTTCTGCATTTTTCGATTTTGATCCAAGCGAACAAAGTTGAGTACACGAGCTGTTTTTCAGGAGCACTCTTACATTGTTCAAATTCAGTTTTATAAATTAATGTATACTTTTCGTAAGATTGTTTGTCTACTACATTAATCAATTTATAGTGAACGGGGCAATTCGATCAGAGCACATGATCCAGATGTGTAAAGTGCTTCTTTTTTACACTCGTTCATATGAACGAATCTTCATGAACGGGTCATTTCAATGATTGACCTGGATGATCCAGGTCACCAAAAAGAACCGGGTCTTACCATCACTATCGTATAACACAAAAATGAAGTATAGTAAGTCGTTTTTTGTATAACCTGTTGAAGGACCCAAAGGAATAGGGTCCTATTCCTTTGTATGTGCGTGATAACCTCACATATAACCCAAACAAACAAATGACTGTCCAGTCAAGAACTGTTTTGACAAGGAGTGAGCTTGACTTTTTATTGGCTAAGGAAGTAGTCAAAAAAGATGGCGGTTCCCCTAGCAAAATTTGCTAAGTGTCCGTTCTTGGATACATGTTCCGTGGCGGTACGCGCAACTCGTGATTTGACAGGCCATATAAAACAAGCCGTTAGTCACCAAGCAGGTCGTGATTAAAACGCTAGTGTTATATGACGTTTGTTTAACATGGGTACAAGTTTGTAATGTATGAGTACAACAGTTATTATAACACCCGCTTTCATCCTATTTTTTCTATTTCGCATTAATTTACGTTTATTTATTATTTAAAATAGGATCGTCTTATCCATGCAGGGAATTTCAATGTTTCCATGTTTGTCATGCGCAATTTCATGCAAAAACCTATATAAAGGCCATTTTACAGCTAGGTGTAAAACGGCCTTTAAAGTGAAATGTCAGACCACAAGTTGCATTACTAACCTCACATAAATTTCCACCACCAATAGTGCCACAATGCGGTAAAGTGGTTTTTCAGGAAAACAGTTACACAAACTGCTTCTTGTATATGCAAAATAGAAAAAATCAATTTACAGAAATCGGAAGAAATTTAGAAGAATAAATATACTCATAAGGGTCTGCATTGATTCACAGGATCTGAAAGACATATTTAGCATACCGTTAAGTGCAATTGCATATCCTTTTCTAAATGCCTTTGTTTTTCTGGTTCATCCTCAAATTTTGCCTCACACCCATAATCAACAAATGTACATCTTAATTTTTCATTATCTGGTAATTCCGGAGGTTTGAATTTACAAGTCAATAAATGAACTTCGACATCAAGAGGTGAAAGTTCCTCATAGCACCCTCTAACAATGTTTGGACATTTAGTTCTATGTTGGGATATCTCCCTGCGTGTGAAATTATCAGGAAATATATCATTTTTCTCTAACTTTGTGTTATCTAGAGGACAAACTGGATGTTCTTTCCTACAAAATAAAAAAAGGGGCTAAAACTAAATTTGTAGTTCATAAATTTGTCATTACTTACTTCAGCCATGATTGAATACATGACCTACAAAATCTATGTCCACAAGAAGTTACAACAGGATCTCTTAACCAACTCAAGCAAATAGGACACTCAAATCTTGCTTCTGGAGCTGTTATTGCATCGGCTATTGAACTTTCCTGAGCAAACATTGCATCGCTTTTTAGGGAGTTTATACTGCTTGCAGCCATTATACTAAAGTATGATATATAATAAACAATTCATATAGTGTAATATGTATTGTATATCAAAAAATGATTCATGTAATCACTAACCTGCATTTTTAATGAGTAAAGTTGGGAGGCAAACTAAAAACCTCCCACTACTTCAATGAGCTTCAACTTTTGAGTATGCACGGAATTTCCTTTTAAACAAGACTAGAATTTAAATTTCTTATGAGAAAGTCTCTTATGTGTGTGGCATGTACATGTATTTTCATTCGAGGTTATTGCGCTCAGCCAGGCTTAGCAGACAAACATTAGAATCCATCGGTTATGGTCGCTCCCAGACGCTACATATCATACATATATATATAATATATATGTACATGTTTTTGACTACTTGATGAAACATGCAACACTACCTCGTTGTCAAGTTAATCAGCTGATTTGTGTATACGTCATGTTTATGCATCAACGAACATCTTAACCACAGTATAAGGCATAGGCAGTGTTCGTATATGAGAGGGAAATTCCCTTTTTAGAGGGAATTTTGAAGGTTAGAGGGAAATTTTGTTTTGGAGGGAATTATTGGATGAAATATTATTATTGCATCAATAAAAATAAATTTAAATTTTTATTATTTTTGTATTTTGTTATTTATTTGCTTTAGTAAAAATGAATCTGTCATTGTATCGGTACATTTATTTTAATTTAGGAAGTAATTTATTAAAAAAAGTTAATAAGTTTGTATTTGCCGCCAAAAAAAGGGAATTGCAGTGTCAAAACGGGAATTTTTCGTGTCGGCGCCGGGAATTGCCGATCAAGGTATATACGAACACTGGGCATAGGTACAAGGTTTATACTGTGTCTTAACCCTCCGTAGACACACATGGGTCTGTGGTGTCCGGTCGTTTTTAGAAATTCGTGGGGGATATTGTAACCTCATTGATTAGAGAAAAATAGAACTAGATAGGAGAAGTACATATTTTCGCGTAATAAAATAATGACACAGATATGGGGTGATGCGTCCCGGGAAATAGTAAAATCTCTGGTAAAACTTGCTCAGGTAAAATGCATATCCGCGAGGTTATTGAGATTGCATACTCGTCAACTATTGCAGGCGCATTTGGCATTTGTTTTGTGATCTGTGTGAGAGATTTATAGTGCTTTTATGGGGTGCAGGGTAGAATTATATACATAGTAATAATTTAGAGAGTAATACAGATGCCATACTTAAATACTTGGTAACGTGCTTTTTTATAAAATCAGTTTTAGGGTCGATATTGTATATAGGAGTATAAGTAGTGCTGTGTATTAATTGAAATAAATAAAAAATGCTAAAATGATTTTAAAATGCAAAAGAAAAAAGAATATTAGCTAGCTCAACGGAAAAGATTTTAAATGAAACAAAAAACTATATTAATTCCAGAGTTACCCTCGCGAATTAAAACTTTAATCTAACCACGAAAAGTAAATTGTGAGCTAAATGAAACCAGACTCTCTTAATTACACGAAAAATTGTAAAGGTTTAATATAAAATAAAAGAACAGAATTTTTAACCCATTGACTCCATTAAACAATAAATTTATTTCAACAAAACGGACGAAAATACAATTGTGCAGAAAAAAACCCTGAACTGAAAGTTCTGGCTTAAAATAAAAACTGCACTAGATTCTAATTTAATATGGAATATGCTATTTCCTATGCAAAGCAAAAAAGTGTTTTAATTTGTTCAGGAAGATTATTCAATATACAAAACCTTTGAATTTCTATCCACGTGGTTTCACAAATTAAAATAATCTAAGCGTGGACAAATGCTAGAAATTTACAAAAATGAAAAAAAATTAAATGGTAGAAAAATGCTTCTGCTCACCCAAACGAGGTGATAGGAAAAATTAAAAATGATGCAGCAAAATAGATTAACATAAAAATTAACTCTTACAAAATATAAATGAGAAAAAAACTAAAATAAATCTTCCTAAACAAAAAATAATAATTGACCTTATATCTACCAAAAGTACACTTCAATACATTAACAATTATTACAATAAAAATTCCTTGATTGGCTATATTATGGAAGAAAGCTAAAATTTTACAATACAAAATGAATAACAAAATGACAACAATTATTTAAGAAAAACGTCATACAATAAACTCTTAAACTAAACTTATACAAAACAAAACAAAATTGTGAAAATTCTCGGTAAATTGAACATCAGCTGTACGGGCAAAAAAAAATCACAACAACCATAATATGCAACTTAAAATACACCTCAGTTATAAATGGGTTGTATGGGTTACGGAGTCCACAGTTTTCCGGATTTAGAAAATCATATATTTATGACCAAGCTATGCTAGAAGTTGTACATAAAAGGCAACTTATTTACCACATTGCCCGTGAATACAGCTATATACGTTTGCATAGCTGATGCAAACAACAAACGTCGTAAGCAAAAGAGAATGTTGTACGACAAAAATATGCCAAATATATTTTATTTTGTAATCAATAAATTACAATTATAGCTAAATTTAGTATTCTTCTTTTACTGAACCTTGAGTTTCCATAAATTACTAAAAGTTAAACACAACTGAAATCACATGTTTCATTATATTTGAAAAGTAAGCAATTGAAAGAATACAAAAATCGCAATTTTACTTAAAGTGTGTTATACGCGTTAACAAGCACTGGAGCATGTCAAGTTGTATAAGCAGGTTTTACGATATCCCGACATGCATTTGCCTATATTTGTGCCGTTTTTAGCGACAGCCTCTCCTATCTAGTTCTATTCTTCTCTAATCAATGTGTAACCTTCAGTCTGCTTATTAACTGCTATTGGCTACAAAGAACTCAACAAAGATGGTGATTGCGCGCGCACATTCAAAATTCCTCAAAAATGCCTTGACAAGAGCCGAGGTTAGCCAGAACAAACTCGTAGGTAGCGATTCCGCACATTGAAAATTTGCTAGCTATCAGAGTCAGATCCACAAGTTCCTTCAAACCACGACCTGCTTGATAACTTGGAAAGTTTGTAACTCATGTTTCGACCAACGAGCTATATAAAACACGTTTCGACAAGCCGTATAAAGCAGTCATCAAGCAGGTCGAGCTTCAAACTATTATCGCGTATCAGGTTATAAAAACCTGGGAAGCTGTCAAATGACTGTCGAAACGTCAAGAACTGTTTTGAAAGAACTAATCTTGGCTTTCTATTGGCTAGAACTAACTCAGAAAAAATGATCATCCGTGCCTACAGTCTAGATCAAGTTTTAGATGAAGTATTATTCTTATGAACTATATGCATCCCTTTTCATTTTATACCTATCCATGGATAGTAGTGATGTAACGAATGTGTGATTTTACACATTCGCGAATGCGAATGCGAATATGTGCACTAGATATTCGCGAATGCGAATATTAACTTTTTAACTTTACTAGCGTCATCTATTAGTTTTCATTTTACAACTATACAAACATTTGCATTAAGCACACGCAGAGAATTAAATTTCTCCATCACCGCAGCCAAACTCGCCAAGTACAACCGAATCGTTTCGATTTTTTACGTCTTATTCTTGTCAATTCAAGTTTAGTTTTGAGGTTAGTGATGGTTATTATAATGTAAACTGCAAATTTGTGCTCAAAAGGTTGTTTTAGGATTGCAATGAATTTGAATATTAGTTTTTTTTATAAATTATCCATTTTAGCAGGTAAAAGTTACCTGTTAACATGGATATTTCGATATTCGCAATATTCGCAATATTTATTGCGAATGCGAATATTCAAAAACATGCGAATATTCGCGAATGCGAATATTCGCGAATGCGAATGCGAATATTCGCTACATCACTAAATTGGATAGGTATAAAATGAACTCGCATGCGAGTCTACCTTTTTCACGACATATAGAGCACAAACCCGCCGAAACCGGATTTCATCATTAAAAAATAAAAAAAAAGTTAAATTTAGAGCCAAAAATTCTTTAGTCCGGGCCTGATGCAAGGAAACATCATGTTAAGCTCCCGCTAAACGTGGTATTATGTATAAATACATTGCACTCATTCAGTATTATTCTTAATGGTATGCCGTAAGTTCATTTAACGTCATTCTGAATAAATAAAGGCCAATCGGCCAGTGTGCCCTTGTAAAAATAGCAAAACTGAGGCATTTTAAATTTCTTCTTTTTATAAAATAAACATTCCTTATTTGTTAAGAGCATTCTACGTAAGTCTACAAAATATTATTTTTAATATTCTGATGACGTTCGAGTTTCACCGGATATGCCCCTCTAGTAGTTACAAAAAAACGTAATTATTTTTCTTTTTGCTTTGTCGAATCGAGAATTAGTTGTTAATAAACGGTACCACATGAATCTGAGTTATTTCTTTTAGATTTATTTAATCAAATAACGCAAAATGAATTGAATCGAATTATACAGAAATAAATGTAGATACAGAAAATTTGCAAACACGCGTTTTTACTATGATGTCGCGCGAAAATGAATCTATTGTGTCATTTGTATTTCCTCCCGTCTCTCCATAAATTAACACGATATCTGTCAATTCCAGCGTTGTGTAGCGCTGCATTTTTATACACATGCACTCCCAGCGGCGATCCACACAAAACCATCACAAAACTAACAGCGGTAATGGCTGAATGATAGTGGTATGTGGGGTATACTCGGGACAGCATTTAGCTTGGGCACAGGTGCGGGTCTGGCCCAAGGCATTTACAAAATATTTTTTTTTGTTAATGCTTACAGATAGACCCCCTGTGCATTAAGACTGTTTGATCGTATATGGTTACAGCTGCTACATCTTATTATATTTACATCTATATCTAATTCATCCTGTATTGATAGCTATTTTATATTTTCGTCCGTCATCGCATTGTTTTGCATAGGCCTTGGGGGCGTTTAACGAAAATCTATCTCCACTAAGATTTTAAACGCTATTAGATATGCGCGACATAAAAGCTGTATGCATAGAATAGCCTGACTATATTTCTTCAACCAATGGGAATAATCACATGAGTTGCTTCCTATCACAAACATATATAGATATAGAACATAAAGTTTCTACAGCAATATGCGTTGTAATGAACAAAAAACAGCGAACTTATTCCGTTTGATTTTCATGAAAAGTGTGCACTATTGTCTGTTTGTCTGACACAGACAGACAATATGGTTATCTAACAGAAATGACTATTGTGGTGCAGTTAGCAGTTACTTCTTGTCACTTATAAATGCGAACAACTTAGATGCCTCATGCGTACCCGAAAATATTTGGCCGGATATTTTATAATTTCGATCGTGTTGCAGTTCGGGCACAAATAAAAATATGACGAACTTGTTCTTGTGTAGCTAAAGTTTAGCATTATTTTAGACCTTGGTCCTTGTTTATATATCATTATCAAGTCATATAAAAAGGCCTTACAATTAGGAGCAACATCGATAAAAAAATAACATGTATTTTAATTATTAGATCAGTGCAGTGTAGATATATGCAAAACGGAACATATCGAAAGAAATGAATATTTTGAATTGAACGTTTCGGGATATTAGCTATAAGGGATTTACAAATTTGTATAACTATCTCTTCTGCATAATTTTGAAAGCAAAGAAAACTACCGTTCTAATATTAATGTGTATGGTACTATATTCAACTCTACCGTTTTTATGCTAGAATAAATAAAATCATATATAGTTCTATAACATATATTTTAATTGTATAATAATATTAAGAGATTACAATAAACATGTCTTTGAAAAATAACAAATACATATATATTATATTTATATATATACATACACATATTTTTAGCATTTGCGAAATAATCTCAAAAAATACAGAATGCTCATCTATTGAAAGTTTAGTGAACTCAATAAATATTACGTGCACAGAAGTCATTTATACAATGTATAAGATGTGTATTTTACAAACTGCTACCTGTAGTAAAACCAAGAATTTCAATAATTGTTAGTGTCTTTTATTTTTATTGTATTATATGTTTTTGCTTTTAATCTATTTGCGTTAAATGTTAATAATATTTAATCAAACAAAAACTGAATTTAAGTACTGTTAACGGTTATTTTTACAGTTGCAAGAGATAGCAATCCAGAAAACAAAATTGTTTTACCAAAGGAGTAGGATATCTATAAGTGCTGCCACTGCGTTGGTACAAGATTACTAATGGCAGCTGATTCGATGGACCTAGCTATTTCTTCGTGAATACCATGGCTTAGCCACATTGTTTGCAATTTCTTATAGAGAGCGGTACATAATCTTAATGGATTGCCACGTTTCAGACCTTGATCTGTTTCACCATAATCGTCTAGGTAAGGTGGTGATAAGAAACATCCTCTGTGCGGGCTTGCCAAGAAAAGAATTTCGCAGTCTCTAACTCTTAAAAATACGCCAATACCTGATCCACATTTATAAGCATGGAAATTACAGGCTCCTACTATAATTTTATTCAGTTCAGTTTGGCAACAATAACTTTGTGAACACAATATTTCCCCACACACCAAACACATGGTTGGATTTCTAGAGTCGTCATGGTCGCTATTAGGGCATGTGAATGACGAAACAGTGTTAATTAACTCACTATAGTCAGTCGGTAAATCAACCAATTTATTTATAGGCAATGGTTCAATGCCAATTAACATTGGTTTTCCATCTAAATACGACAAACCTTCGGGATGACTCGACCAAGTTGTTATAAGTTTCATAATTTCTGGATGATCAAATAGAGCTTTTGGAGACACTGGCAACCCCAAGTAGATACACATATTCACGAAAGTATCACCACCAACTTCTAGTAATGTGGTTGGCGCTGGAACATCAGTTAAATAGTGATAGAATAATACACAACATCTAAGGAACGGTATGCACGCATCTTGTACGTAATTCCACACAGCTTGAGTATTCGTTCCTTCCTTATATCTGTTCATGGTCTTCAATACTTCTGTTATGAAGTTATCTTCAGTCGAATCAACTTCCATGAAATCGGCTATTTCTAACTCCGTCATTGTTATTAAAATTTTAACAATGTGTGATAGGAAAACCAATTGGAGTAAGTGTAATTCCTGTTGTTCTCCAGTTGGTATTGAGTAAGATTTGTCTTTTGAAAATAAACTGGGCAATGAAAATGTCAATGGTATTAAAAAGCCTAAGGAATCCCATTGTAAGATAGAAGGACCTTCTGGTGAATTTTCGATTATAAGTGATAATAATCGCATTGCATGTGATCCTATTATAATATTCTGTGTTAAGGTATTTCCTAATACGCCCATTATACGAACTAATGACTCTATACAGTCACGCTGTCGGCTGGTAAGATTTCCCAATAATGGTTTGTTACTATCCCTTAATAATACTTCTATAGCATGAATAGTATAAGAGCAAGATTTCCAAGCTATGGGTGCTATTCTGCGATCGGTTGGATGTGGGCTGACATTTAAACCGCGAGTGTATGTTGCCTGTGCATAAAAATTTACCATTTCGCTTAAATCCTTATTCACTTGAAGATCATAATTTGTAAATAGCGATTTAAATGATTCAGCACGATTTCCCAATTCTGGTAGAATCTGTTCTATAGGTCTAGAATATAACACTTGATGCATTTGTAAGTTACAACTAGAACTGCATTCAGGATTATCCGGTTCTGTATTACCTGAATTTTCACACGCTGTGCAATGAAGATCTGAACATGTTTCGGTGCATTTAAAGACGCCGTGACAAATACGCATCTTTTTCTCTAACACAACTCCAATAGATGATAGCCAGTCTGTAAAAGATATATAATTTCCTCTTGCTTTGGGTTGTACCAGGCCTAGAGGTGGCAATAATGGCAATACGGTATTACTTAAACATTCGCACAATGGGCATAAAAATTCCTGTTTCTCAATGTCAAAACTTGCTGGGTGTCTTAATCTATATGGTCGCCTGTTTTCTTTCAACATAACGTTTTCAAAATATTTCTGCCAGCAGAGATGGTGCATAACGTGACCGCACGTGCTGGTATGCGGTGCCGGTCCTAAATTCGAATTTAAGTAAAGTGGGTCTTGGCTTGCTATATCCATAAAATCTTCACAATTACGATGTTGACATAATACAGTCGCTTGTTGTACAAAAGCTGCTAAAACAAGAGGAGGACCATCAATGGTAACTTTCTGCTCTTCTTGGCATAGAATGCAGACATATTGTTTTTCGACGTTCGATTTTGAAGTTTGTCTATATCCTAAAGCTATGGGACACTCATCATTTTCTGAAATTTCCATATAGCAATCTCTATCTGCCGGCTTATTTGGCAATTCAGAACTGGTTTCTTGAAATAACTTTGCGTTTTCTTTTATAAATGAATTTTGCATGGCTGCCATTTGCGCCATTATCTTCTCTCTTCGTTGTGCCGCTAACTTTGCTCGCCTCTCCTTTTCGCTGTCTCCTTTATCATCGGTTTCCTGAGTGATGATATTACTAGTGCATGGATTTGATTGAGATTCCTCAGGTTTTGATAGAACTTGTTTATATAAATTTAGAACCCATTTTATTAAATCTTTATGTGCTTCCACTCGCGGACTATTCAGCAGTTCCTCTATTAGAACAGGTATTTTCATTTTGGATGATCTTTCACTAAATCTTAGGAATACATAATGATTTGATTGTTCCTCTTGCAATGCATAACCAATCAAATGCAAAACTTTATGCAACTGCAGTTCGGAATAGCTTCTTGCCTTTAAATCTATGCATCTTTCCAAAACTGTTCGCATAATATGTAACATTACATCACACTGAAGCAAGTCTACAATCATGCTAAACCTTCCCTTCAGCTTAGGTAATTTCGGTGGAGGACAACATTCTAATAATTTGGCGTTACGGCGACGAGTTATTTGAGCTTCTTCAGATTTTGAGAGTTCTTCTCTAGTGTAATGGTAAAAGAAAATGTTGTATTCATTATATAATTCATCTTTGAGTTCATATACTCCTTGTCCAGTACCTTGAGCAGGCTTCTTGAAAGTTGCTAGATCGTGAATAATTTCATCTAATCCTGTTTCATGAATCAAATCATCAGGAATAATTTTATTTAATTCAGAGTGAAGTAAAGGTTTAATGCAAAGATGCTGCATTATTTCCTTTTTGATACGATCCGGAGAACCCATCTCACTAATACCAGGGATATGTCTTTCTCCTATGATAACAATTAGTAATTGCAGAAATTCCTCAACTAAAGTTATTGTTTGTCTAACAGTGTCTTCTTCGTTATCTTTTGGAGAATTTATTTCATAAAATTGGCCGGCCCAATTTAATAAATTAAATTTATTTAAAAGGTGAATTAAAAATTCGTTGCTTTCGATAAGAGAAGCACCAACTTGGAGAAGAATAATATCTCGATCAAGCATTTCAGTTCGGCATTTCACATTGTGATAGAAATATAACTGATTCAGTAGTGCATACCCATTTCTTCTCCACATACCAGCATGAACTTGCGCTATCATTACTTGCGTACGCAGAACAGGCTCAATTATTTGAACTAATGTTGGTTTGTTAATCAAAAATCCTGGACCATCAAATTCTAAGCCATATTTCTCTAAGTGTAAATGTAAACCTGCTAAAAATCTAGATAGCGGTAGGTGAATGGAGACAGGTTTCGTGGCGACGTCATATGGAAGGCAAGTTACACTATGATCAGCCAATTCTTTTACTTCGCCAGGTTCATTTGGGTCATAATATGGGCATTCAGAAAGCTTCAGCAAGGTTGCCCTGTAAGCTTTAACCAAAACAACTTTATCAGTTCCACACCATTGTAAGATGAGTGAAATGCAATATGCCAATTTAATATGCAAATTGAATGCAGTCTCCCATTCAGGTTCATATTCCATATGTGCTCCTACTTGTCTCGTGACTGCATCCATTCCTTGCATTTTTTTCAATAAATCGAGTAATATTGCCAGCCCTTGTAAGAAGCTTCTACGTAGCTCATCTGTCCATGTTGTCGGTACGGCACTTAATAAATATCTCAAATCATACAACATGTATTGAGCACGTTTAAATGTCTGACTGGAGTGATTTCGTTCGAATTCTAATTTTCCAGCTTTATTACACTTTCGTGAACATTCTGATAAAAAAGTATTTAATAGTATAAAGAGAGCATCATCATGTGCAATTAAATGATGGGCTAAAGTAGGTACAGTAAATACCTGAACTGATAGTGAAGACACAGAGAAAGTATGTTCATGATCATCTTTAATAAAGTCCTTCACAACATTGCCATAGTTTTTCATAAAAACTTTAGCAAAAGCTTTTTTATTTTCATATTCCAATAACATTCCGGATATCACAAGTCGATGCCAGTGTGTACGTGCACTTTTCCATAGCTGCGAATCACGAAGTAAAATTCCCTTTATTATACAAGGGTCAGATTGGTGAGGCTTTAGAACTACTTCGGAAAAGATCGAAACGGAATCCCTCACCATTTCCTAAGAATACTTGTAACCATGATAGTAATTTCATAGCAAAAATTTGGTATGCGACAATATGAGCATGTACTACTAAGACTTTTAATGGTTTATTACCATGACGGGATGTGTATCTTTCTATTTCTGTCTTCAGATCACTACAATGTTGAAAGCTAGAGCACTTCACAACTGCCCTTCCTTCTCGATCGATATTCGTAACATATTCAATAGCCGTCCGTTGCGAACACTTAATAACACGATTCAATGTACTAATTACTTGTTCGAAAGTATGACTTTCGTCATTATATAGTACAGTACAAAATGTATCAAATGAATCATCTTCACTAGATTTAAGGCTAATGTGTTCTAATGTTAAATAATTGTATGCATACCACAACACAGCATCATATACAATTCGAGTCCTTTCGGCTAAATCTTCGGGCAAATTGTTTAATTTATCTTCTGTATGAGTTCCAGCAAGATGTGTTTCACAAAATGGTGCTTTTTTCCAAGCTTCTATATCTCCACAATCACAGCAACCTCCACCGGAAGATGTTCCCATTTTATATTTATGATGTCTGTGCTCAGATTTTTTAAAACAATCAACACACAATACACAAGTATTATCCATACCACATTCCCTACAGCTGTATGTTGGTTCTCCCATTTTAAAAACCTTTCCGCACACAGTTTGAGGCTTGTCGAACTGGCTTAACTCTTGCAAAACCGTAGATGGATCCCCATTGCAAATGAATTCTTCCAATGGATTTAAGAGTATTCGTGTTGCTTCATCTTCATTAAAATTAAAATTCAAACAGTTATCGTTAATTTTGGGGCTGTAATACTTGGGAACCCATGTGTGCCAATAATTATCAAAATGTGAACTAGATAAAATACCCTTCGATAACTTATCCATCCAGGTTTTAACTATTTATCTTTGGTATCAATCACGCGTGGAGCTGGAGTCATTTCAACATCTACTATTCCATCATCCATATTGAGCAGTTTTACTGAGAACATAAAGAAAATGTAGTGACAGACATTTAGTCCAAACATTAAGTAGGTGCATAAAGATAATAATTACAAAAAAAATTATACATATCACTAGTGTACCTTGACTGCAAAAAAATATTGGCTTGCCACGAGAACGTAAAATGTTGTTAGTATACTGAACAATGAGCGAGTAATGAGGGATGACTAGGAGAATGTTAGAGAAAATAAAGAAATTATTTTGTCTACATACCTGTCACTGCACAGGTTAATGTCCACACGAATTGCAATCACACCGCAAAATAATATTCGATGAATTGATAATAAACTCCTGAAAATTTTCTCTACTTTAGTTCTTGCTTTTTTATATTTTTTTGGTTCAGTTCCTTATTTCACATCTAAGTAAGACGCATTTTGACATTTATTGACCCTGCTACATACATATATGTACACGTTTTGGTTATTAAAAATTGTAAGCACAAACACTGTGTGCACAAAGACTTTGTACTTTTTAATATAGATAACTCTTTGTTTTAACAAATTATTTACCACACCTTACTACTTTAACGTGTTATGCAGTTACGAAACACATAATGGAACGTGACAACGAGTGTCACCTTTAAATTAAACGTCTACACAAAACATATTAGGCACCTCATCCTAAAATAAAGCTTTGGAATTAATTACATACATAGGCCGAATGGACAAGGCAAGAAATGTACATTATGCAAACGTTTAAATATAAAATAAATATTTTTGTATTCGAATTAGAGTAGTCTAACTTAAAATTTGACGTTTGAAGTTCCGTGTGTTTACAGGTATCTACCAAGATAATAAATTTGTTTTAAATTCTGTATTTATTTGTACACCTTTTTCTGCAAGACTTCTGTAATCCACGTTTTGTATATTCGGCATATTTCGGCTTTCTAGACGAAGATGTCGCCACTCTAATGATTGTCGTGAAAATAGAAAATCTCTGAAAGAGTATTCTTATATATTAGTAGGTGCATATAAACATAAATTATATTGCTGGTGAAATTTATGATATTAAGATTCAAATTTTTATTGCATATATCTCAATATTTTTGGTTATCTAACTAGTAATTTTTGTAGTACACTTTTTTAAATGTATGCGTAATTGTAATTGCTTAGGAATTTTTATTGGTCAATAGAAACATTTAAATCTCTCTATTTCTTTCATAAATCTTAATATTCGTTTGTGTATCTTTGATACAGACTGGGCGGCGCATCGTGAGCTTAATGACGCCGACGCCGACGCAACAATACGGACGCCGCGACCCATAAAGCTGCTTCAGAGTGGAATCATAGTGCGGCGAACCTGAATTCGGAACAGACGTGCGTATTTATTCGGTTGTGCATATATTACGAAGACGTGTTAAGCGTAAAGATTATTTTTAGTTCCAAGATTTAAATACTTTCTTCCACGCTAACGGCTCGGTATAGAAAGCATAACACGTGAAGTTCGGAGTGTTTGCTGTTGACAGCGACTCGCTTTTGAAAGTTTCGCGGATATTGTGATCGCCAAAACTTGGTTTAACTAATTGCGAAATATATTTTCTTGTTCCAAAACGGACATATGCTGCTAAGACAACAGTGTGATCAGCTTTAAGTATGAGGTGATAGTTATAATGAAGCGCAAGCAACACTTCCAATCATAATGAACCCGTGGGATGGCGGTGGGCCCTCTCCTGTTACTATTTGTGGCTTTGGCCTTCGCGGCCCCAGATTGGACAGATTGCCCTACGCCGTGCCGTTGCAAATGGTCGTCCGGAAAGAAGACTGCTTCTTGTAGGAATGCGTCATTTACTTCACTCCCATCAAATTTGCATTCAGAAATTCAGATTTTGGATCTGTCGGGAAATTCTATATCTCGATTGGGGGCGGATGCTTTCAAATCAGCTGGTTTAATGAACCTACAGAAAATCTTCATAAAAAATTGCAGACTACGAGAAATTCATAGGGAAGCATTTCGCGACTTGATAATACTAGTAGAAGTGGATTTATCTGAAAATGAAATTAGAACTATCGATCCGAATACTTTTCATGGTAACGAACGACTGCGGCACGTATATTTAAATGGAAATCCCATTCGTAGGCTCGAAAAATATCAGTTCCCTAATTTACCAAATTTAAGGACATTGCAACTGACAGAATGTCTGCTGGAATATATAGATGAAGACGCATTCCGCAATTTACCTAATTTGGAATCGATCAATTTGATATCCAACCGTTTACAAAATCTAACAGAGAAATCTTTTAGGATCCTTTCTTCTTTAAAATCCCTGGCGCTGGACGGAAATCCTTGGACGTGCGACTGCAATCTGAGAGGATTTCGCGATTGGTATTTGGCGAATAATCTCCGATCGATTTCGCTCACTTGCTCGCAACCCGAAAAATACAACGGAAGGCTATGGGAAACCGTACCGTCAGAGGATTTCGCCTGTCCGCCGCAAATAAATATAAGTCCGCAATCTCACGTTCAGGCGGAAGCTGGAGGAAATGTATCATTCGGCTGTCACGTTAAAGGTGATCCAGAGCCAGAAGTGTCATGGCTGTTGGAAGGGCAGACGATTAACCATCCATGGGTGTTATTGGAATCGGACGAAGGGATCCGCGTTAGATAAATGGCTGAATATCAGTATTCCAACGTAAGCGACGCGGACGTCGGTGTTTATACTTGCGTGGCGAACAATTCTTTGGACACAGTGAGCGCGAATGTGACTTTAGTTCTGCCGGAGATTGTAACTGCTACGACGCTAAGTAAATCGGAAAGCGTAATAATCTGGTGGATAGTAGTGTGCGTGGGAACGCTTTTAATAATTCTTGTGATGTTGGCGACGGTGACGGTGGTATGCGTGAAAGTGCGAGGTCACAATAGACGACGGAACATGAAAGCCAGTGTCAGCTTTACCGATCAAGAGAAGAAATTGCTGGATGTCAGCATAGCGACAACGACCGATCGCGGCACTGGCAGTTGCGAGGCCCTCGCCCGGCGAAATGGAAATGATGGATCCTCCTGTACATATAACGATAGAGAGCGAGCCATTGCCGCTGGCGGTCTTTCCGCCGCCTCCGGAGTTTTCCACGAGCGCTCTGCCGGCAGGTGCGTTCGGCAATATATTCATATCGGTATCAGTCAGTCGGGATCCCAGCACGATCGATACGTCTAGATGTCCGGACCTGTTGGACTTACCCCACAGAGCCAAACCCGTTTATCATGGTATGGCTACACTACCCAGGAGGCCGTATGCCGTGCCTCAGTACGACAACATGGGACCTCGTGTGACAGCGGGCGGTAGCTCCACATTATCTCTACCGGATTCATCCGTTGAGCTTCCGCCGCCGCCACTGCCTCCCAGCTGTGCTCCTCTACCTACCCCCGAGTTTGTCTCTCTCTAACCTCCCTGTGGTTCGTCTTCAATTAGTGCCTTGCTCAAATTGATTTCCAATCTCTATTTTCATTTAATATCATTATTTTATCTTTTATTTACATATACTTATGTTTATATACATATTCACATACATGTATTATGTGCGTATGTATCGGATGCATATGTATATTAGATTGGTCGTCTCAAAACATAACAGTAGGTAAAACTAACTAGTAATTAAAAAATATCTAATTTTATTAGAATCAAGTTTTTTTTTAATAATTTTATTCAATCACAGCGATGTACTATATATATAGCATCTACGAATACGTATGCATGATGCTGAAAGACGAAGGCGTGTTGTGTTTTGTTTCCTCCAATCTGTATTTATCCTAGTTCCGTTATATTCAGTAATGTCATCTAATTACTGTATAAGTTTGAGTGTGTAAAATATCCCAATGTTACGATATACATACAGACATACATACATACCTATCCGTTTTTTACTTGTATCATAAATCTTCCTATCGTCTCATAGGATTCTAAAGTATTACTTAAAAAAAACATACAATTTTTAGCCATACACTCTTACTATGACTGGTACGTATTTTTGTTAATATGCCTATTGTTGATCTGTTAGATAATATTAATAAATGAAATCTTTGTAATTAACTATTTTGTTTAATTTGACACTAAATTACATCACACCGATAAAATTTTAATTGACGTTCTTTTCAACTGGGTGTAATATATATACTTTCCGGAAATTCGCTTAGTTAAACCGCGGCATCCTACAATATTAACCTCGAATTGAAATTTACGTTTCCGTGAGTAGTGAGTCAACATTATACATATATTTGTTGGTTTAGGTTAATAATGCTGTTTAACGAGTTTAATGACTGATGTTCCACAAAAAAAAATAAAGATGAACTTGTACATCGGAAATATTTAGATCTAAATATCTTAAACCCTAAAATATATTTTTTCAGTATTAAATATAATTTACATCGCTATCTCGTGGCAAACTCATCCGTGCTACTTACGGTAAAAGACGGAAGAATATACGCGCCCGATATAAAAGTTAAATATAGATTTCACTAAAATAGCAAAATAAATATAAACTTCCCCTTCATGTTTACAAATTTCTTTTATTTAAAGTTAGCAATCGACGTAGGGTCTATCCTAAAAGTAATCTGACGTAATTTCTTTCAGTACCCACTCTACTAAGCAAGTATATGTGTATACATACATACATTGAAGGCAGCGCTACTGCATCCAAAAATAAAAAGACTTTTCACGTACCAATGAGAACGCGTACAGTAAGTATAAAATTATTATATAGAGTTATAATTACTATTTATATTGTGTATTTATATATATATGCTATATTCAGTCTTGGTTACTGTTATATTACATGTTAGGGAAAAGTAATGAATTACGGCATCATTTTAAATATGTTTGTACAATACAGAAATTCGACTATGACGTTGCTAATTTCCGAAGCACTTTGTATCATTACACTTTTTCGATTGCACACAGTTGGTTAACCAAAGTTTGGATCATGACGTAGTAGATAAGAACCGGGTAGTAAGAGTAACCGATCCGATAGAATGTATACGGTTATAAAACCTAATGCGTCAAAAAGAAGTAAGGTAACAGTACCCTATATGGCCTACCTAAGCTCATTTGTTTTTTCTATTTTTTGTAAATACAAATAACTCATCATCGACGGTTGGGGGTTAAATAGTAACTAACACGAAACATGATACGCAATTTTCAAGCAATTTAACACAATAGGGAGTTCGCAATAACAAAAATTGAAAAAAGTGCATTTAGGCCATATTGAGTGCCATATGTTCCCAATATGGCCTATGAAATTCAAATAATAAATCTGGTCAGATTAAACAAATTTATTTTAAGAAATCTTTTATAAATCAATTTTTACAGTCTGGGCAAATAAAAATTTCGGTATCCTCCTTGGTAAGGCCCACACATTCTTCGTGCACATACAGTGTACAGGCACTGCACATACGCATATCTCTTACTGCATCTTCTTTGCAAACATGGCAAAACCATGATTTCTTATTTTGATTTTTCATCGATTTTCCCTTGGCTTTAGCAGTTTTTGAACCTTTCATCTTCGATGCTTCAACGCCGGCTTCCTTTTTCTTAAATAGTGTTCTCTTCAGAACAACCGCTCGGCTGTTTATAGCCTTCTGTCTATTTATAGCTTTTGGGGTATTTTTGATAGGGCTAGGAAGTAAATCTTGGAAAGACTGTGTAGCAACTTTTTTCTGCACGTCTTCCACGTCACCAATCAACGCAGCTTCAATAGAATCGACTTCATCTGTTGACAAGACCCGAACTCTTTCATATTTAAAGATTGACAACCCCTGACGGTCCAGGCTTTGGACAAGTTGTGTGTAATTTGATGGTGCTTGACGGTGTCGATGTAGCTAAAGGTTCTAATTGCTCAGGAACAGGTAACTTCGATGCTGTACTTGGTTTGAACGCATCATCGGAAATTGCATTAGGATTATACGGATATAAACCGGTAGCTTTAAAACCAGACTTTATGTTGGACGGTGTCATACATAGATCCCACACTGGGGTAAAGACTCTTCCAAAACGTTGCTTTGTTAATGTTCTTTCACCATGATTGTGCCAATACAGCATTACCTGTTGATCCCAGTGGTACTCAAAGGAACGAAATACTGGCAATATAGTCAGCAGTCTCTACTATGTCGTAGTCCAAGTGACTTTTGGCGCCATCAAAAATAACTAGGCATCTACCCTCAGGTTTATGGGTTCCAAAGTGATGAAGCCAATCCACAAAACATTTTGCCGTCATAGAACCTTTCTCGGTCATGCGACAAAACAGAACCAGGTGGTAAATCATCCGCGAATTCTGGTGCCATTCGTTTTCCTTTAAACAGTATCATTGGAGGAATTGATGCACTTATTGCATTAACACACGAAACAACAGTCACGTTTTCCCCATGTTCGTTACCGATGATATGAACCCTGCGTGCTTCTTTTTTAGCTAGAACTTTTGGCTCCTTATGCAAGTTCAATCTACATCCCTTCTCGTCCATATTAAACAATCTTTCAGGTTTTCCAAATATCCCTTTATCTTGGAAAACTTGCTGAAGTTTTTTAAAGTGATCTTCAAC
This sequence comes from Protaetia brevitarsis, assembly GCA_004143645.1. Classification (NCBI taxonomy): domain Eukaryota; kingdom Metazoa; phylum Arthropoda; class Insecta; order Coleoptera; family Scarabaeidae; genus Protaetia; species Protaetia brevitarsis. Next base: position 51,277 of record RXPK01001955.1, on the reverse strand, counting down.
GATAAATTTGTTTAATTTTTAAGCTCTAGCAGGATTTAGGTTTTGAGACTTTCTGATTGACAGTGTAGGATTTTCTTTTAAAAATTTCGTATCCATTTATGACTTGCAATTTGTTTTACGTCAGAAAACTGATGTTTTATGTTATTTTGTTTACAGTATTTGTATACACTTAGTCATAAAATTTTGGTTGTAATAGGATAGCCCACTTCAGCTAATCGAACAATCCGGGAACAGAGTTCAGCGTTTTGCTCCTCAGTCAAAGCAAATTTGCGTCCCAGCTTAGCTTTCTGAGTACAATTGGACTTCAGATACCTTCGAAGGGTCCGTCGCGGAATACCAAATTCGCTCGCTGCTTTATAATCGGACATTTGTTTGCTTTTAATGGCCGCAAGGGCTTCATTCAAATTATCCTGTGTCCAATTGCCTCTCTTTTTCGCCTTCTCAGATGACATGGCTGGTAATAGAACAAATACTTATAATAAAAACAGAATAAATTGAAGCGTAATTCAATATGGCGTAGGTAGGCCATATTGAATTACGTTTACGCCATGACACATTTTACTTCCAAATTAATTTAAATTTATTGTTAATGAATAATTAGCATATATGTATTGAAAAGAGGACAAAACGCACTATGCGCAGGTGTAAGATCAAATTTTGTGAGCAACTGTAATAATTTATAAAAAATTGAAACTTACTTGTTCGAAATTAGATCCAACCGCTGTCAACAACCAAGCGCAAGTATTTGTATATTTTTGACAGACTTCGCTATACTTCTGGAAGGTGGCCCTGCTACGAGCAAGTTAGTTTGACGTCTCAAGTATACTGATGCTGCTATCTCTCGGATTTTTTACATATTTACCAAATTATGTGACATAGGCCATATTGAGTTATAGGCCATATAAGGTACAGCTACCTATTTGCGTCTTGCATGATACTGTTGGACGATAATTATGGCTTGTTTGGGATTTAGGTCGTATAAAGTAACACGTTTATAACTTTATCTAAATTTTATTCTTTTCTTCGTTTTATTGTCCAACATAGCAACTTTTTCAAGCAATGGACTTCCATTTTCCTAAAAAAAAAACATTGAAATAACAATTATTATATTTATAAAAGCTACATAATTTTTTGAAATTTGATTTTTTCAGGAGTCTTTAACAAAATATTGGCTTTTCCCAGAATGTTAATTATTTCGGATAGCAATTTTGACAAATTATAAGTAGATCCTTAAACAACGAAAATCCAATATTCAAAAGATATGTAGACGATTGCATACTAACAATACCAGGAAATAACAAAAAAAGAAAATTAATTCATTCCATCCTTCGAAAATACAATTCACTATAGCAAAGGAAGTTCACAAAAATAGTAGTAGTTTCTTGGACATTAAAGTAACGAGAAGAAATCCAACTATGCATACAAATGAGTTCTTTAAACCTACTACAGTTGTAGTAGTACTTATATTGGCCAAACTCAACAATATCTGCCTAAAAGAATATATATGTAGATACACACAAATACAATATACCTAAGAACAAAAAACCATAATATATCTGTACCAGCTTTACATAATTTCAATTTAGGACACACTTTTGATTTTGAAAACACAAAAATACTAGAAACTCAAACAAATTACAATAAAATACTTATTAAAGAAATGTGCAACATAGAAAAAAAACCACAACGATCGATTAATCATACAGAAGACATAAACTTACTTAAGTTTAATTTATAATAACGCAAAATATACTAACCAATTGTCTACGTCTACATATTACATTCAAAAAGAGAAAAAAAACAAAAAAATATATTTTTATGTAACTATAAGTAATAAAATTTTCATAAATTGCAAATAAATTCACAAATTACTGGTTAGTTAAAAAAAATTGGCATCATTATATTATAAAATATTGTTTATCATTTAAAAATAGTGTAGGAAAAAAAACAAGAAATAAAATATGTGCGTACTACTTCTCATATATTAAACATTAAGTTCAATGTATGTTTGTCTATAATTTAAATTGTACGATCTTATATACTTGTCCATGTTTTATTTTTAATATGTTGATTGTATTTCTTGTTTTTAATATCTAATTTATTCTAATTTAGCTTGGCAGCATCCTTATGGGACATAAAAAATATGTATTTTTATTTCACTTTCATGGAAAAAAATATAAGTATTAAATTATAAAAACGAAAATATTTATGTACTTAGTTTATTAAATATTATAATTGTTATTTCAATGTTTTATAGAAAAAATGGAAGCAATTGCCCGAAAAGGTTGTCATGTTAGACAACGAAACGATCGTTACAAAAACACAAGATTAAAGTTCAAAATTAAATCAAATCAATGAAACACGTTGGACGATATTAGCTATAGTTTCTCCCAATAACAGCTTGAATATTTTGCCTGTGATTTAGAGAAAAAATGTAGGAATGGAATTACCTACATTTTACATTAGTAGAGCTTCATGATTCCATCAAAAGATCAAAACAAATATACGCACAATTATACAGGTTATGTAAGTACATATATCATTGAAAACGTTTAATATTCATATCTCATGTCTCAACTCCGCTTAAAATTGGTTCAACCATGACGCCAGAAAAAACTCAGGCAAAAACTACTGATCACTTATAGCTGAATGATTTCTAGTTAAAATTAATGTACAATCAAAAACACCTATGAGTGTAAAATAATTATTACAAACTGAAAAAACATATTTTAAAAAAAAACGAAATACATATATTAAAAAACCATTTCACATAAAGAAACTTTATTTTAAGATTGATGTTATTTCTCCTTTCAGAGTGTTTTTTTCAAATTTTTTTATAAATATAAATTACCTGCCGGCAAAGAAATATTTGTTTAGTTAGTATATGATATTAAATATATTGGAAATACCGTAGTCGACAAATTTTAATTTTTAGTTATAGCGATCTTATACTGTGCATAAAATGACCTTGCAAAAGCACCGACGCCAATGTTGAAACTATATTGGGCGTTAGGCATTAGGTGGGAGACACGGTTATATGTCTGCTTCTATTTTAAAGCGGCGCGCTCTTTCCTACTTTCTGTTTTCTTATACTATAATTAAAATTTGACCATTACAGTATAAAATTAAATATAATTTCCTTCATACAAAGTTGGTGCAATTATAGATTTACTAGCTTTATGTCGAAATATTATTTCAGTAATTTGATGGTTTCGAATTCGGTCCTTCGGTAATTTAAAAATGATACTGGGTGGACTTAATAGGTATGAAGTAATCAATCAGAAAATATAGTCTACCTAGTTTTAGTTTGTGGCAGTGGCGTGAATTGAGTGGTGGGGCCAATCACGAGCTAACTGCCCTTCTTTATAACTCTCCATTTTATTAATTTTACAAGTTTTAAAATCAGTTTCGCTCAGCTTGCTGTAATTTATTATCTCATTTATTGCTAAGGGCCATTATTACAATCGCGATTTAAGGGTTAAATATGGCAAGGCTCGAGTTTATTTTTTTTTTATTTATATCGATTGTAAGCCTAAAGTGAAGTTTAAACTGAAGATTATCGATCTACGGTTTAAACCGTTATAGTAATAATGGCCCTGATTAAAATAATACCGAAGCAAAAAATTTAATGTACACAAATTTAGAAATCATTTTAAAATGAAAAATATATTAAGTTCTTATCAGGACTATTTATCAACCTAAATATAAATACTAACGTTTCGAAAACCGGTTTTGAAACAGCAACAGTTTGCAGATGCAACGATATTAAATATCTATGCATCTGTTATTCAAGTTTGAGAGGTGTAAGGTTGTAAAATATTTAATGAACATTTCGTGTTCAATGATAATATTTATTGGCGTCTGCATATTTCAAGCAGTATGTACTTATTTTAATTACAAAAATATATTTTATTACACAATAAATGCCTACTCTATCTTGATATATGCAGATGTTGTTAATATTATTCTTTTAATAGATACGTTAACCATGATTATATATGAAAATGACATAATGTCCATGTTTTAAAATTGCATAACAGGTGTATAATTATAAAATATTGCCACCAATATGTCACAATGAAACAATTTGTAACCGTTTCAAAACATTTTAAATACTGGTTTTAAGAACTGGTTTTAAAAACCGATTTTAAGAATCAGTTCTAGAACCGATTACGGTGTTTGTTTTGAAGGCGATTAATGGCCACATCTAAAACCGGTTTCACATAAAACTGCTGTCGATTCGCAGCATTACTACTAATTTGTACTACAAATCATAATTACATAGACACTTAGGTATGTATTCTATAACCATAGCATTAAAGATTTCTCATTATTATACCACTAGTTATACGCAAAAGAAATTGGCACACTCCAGTCTTAAGTTTCATAATGATGTGCATATGCATATCAGACTGCTGTGAACTGATGGTCCATGCATATAAGTAAAGAGAAATTAAAAATGACAAAATTAATTTAGCTAGCTCAGCAAAAATGAATTTAAAAGGGCGCCAGAGATTCTTAAATCTCAAAGTAAAATTTATTAAAAAATTAATAGTGGGCGGTTTGCAAAAATGACTTTCATAAAAAATTCCCAAAAAATTGAAATGGCAGATTCAAAATAAAAGAACTAGTGATTTTAAAATGATATACAATCATTAACTTTATTTTAAAAAAAAAAAGAAAAAAAAACATTTGATACAATTTGCAGGAGAAATGAAAACCATAAATATAAGATTCTGGCATAAAACAAACCTGCATATGACTCTACAATTAAGAAAGGACAATGCAAATCCTTTAGCAAACAAAATGGGTGAATTCGTTTCTAGAAGGACTTTCTAGTACCACAAAAAATATCCACAGTGTTTTTAAAAATTCAAGGCAAACTAAAATTTAAATTCAAATGACGTAAAAAGAACAAGCAAAATTAACAAATGAAATAGCAAAACAAGCTCAACAGCTTCACTTCACCTGCCCCGAGTGATAAAAAAATTAAATTGAAAATTACTAAAAAAAAAAACGGAAAATTTAAACTCTAAACGCGCTAAACTTCTAAAACGAATATTATTAAAAAGCCTTACATGTAATGTGCACAAATATATAATACTAATTAACAAAAGAATTACTAGATAGACGATTTTTAAACACTAACGAACTACATTTTAACTGAAACGATTACCACTAACGGTAACTAACAACAACACATCAATACGCGGGCTCGTCTATCTGATAACTCTTCCGGACCTCAAGGTAACATGGCATATATTTTGAAAATAAACAAACTCCGTGCGGTGAACGCAAGCGGCAACTCTTAAGAAAAACACTAGCAAAATAAACTATACAATCAGGAGTACGCAAAATGTACAAATAAATGAAATTAAATATACACAATTGTCCAAAAAAAATTATGCAAACAATTAAATAAAAATTCTTAACAAAACTTGGGGAAACTCTATCATTGTTTTGACAAGGCTGATAAGGAATAAATAAAAATACACATTTAAATTTCCGAAACCCGGGGTGCCATTTCACAGCAGTATGTATAACAAAAAAAAAAAAATCAAAATTAATTGACAATGCTAGGGGTCATTCCATTAGCGCAGACATCAGTCATGGTTCGGATTTAGTTTGTTATTTCCAGAATGCGGTGCGTTCCGGTTCTTACGTACAAAGGGCTGCCGAATGTTCGTGTCCGTGAGTGTTCAGTACATTTTTCTTTGACTTTGTTGGACTGGTTGAGTCATGGTTCTTGGGTGAAGTGCTTAATGCTGAATATTTTCCAGATGATGGGGGTGGTGGCGTTTGTTGGCCGTTAGAACCTGCGTTGACGCTTGTAACTTGCATTTGGAGTTTTCGGGACTTTCCTCTTATTGACATTGTTGGCATCAAGTGTAGTGTTAAGTTCAGTGTATCTCATGTTATAGTTTTATACATTCCTACTAGCATTACGGTGCTGGATTTTGAAGGGTTTTCCAAAATTTGTCATTATGGGGGATTTTAATTGTAATCAATTTACTTTCAATAATATTACTGACACTAAATACTACTACTAACATATTAGTATCCTTAAACATGCTCAGAAGGGAATGCCCTTCTTTTATTGCTCTTAACCATACATTTAACTTATCTTGTAAACTCTTTATTTTTTCAATTAAAGGCAGAACATTTTCTTCTTTGTCTTGCATACTTGCATTTACCGTATTCAGTATTTTAAATATGTCTACAAAATACGCTAATTTGCTGCACCAATCACGACTAGGAAGTAGTCAACAAAATTCTTCGTTATCTTAAAAAAATAAATTCATTTCATTTCTCAATTGAAACACGCGAGTTAATACTTTTCCACGCGATAACCATCTGGACTATGTAGCAGCAGATTAACATATTTTGTCGCATCCTCTTCACACAAGGCCGCAAATAGTCGTGATTTAAGTGGTCCGCTTTTTATGAAATTTACCATTTTTATTACTGCATCCAGTACAGATTTTAAGTTGCTGTTTTTTTTTTTCTTATAAGGACTTCACGGTACAGAAAACAATGTGTTGTTATAATATTAACGTTACGTTCTTTGACCAGGACAATAAACCTCTTTATTGAACCGACCATGCAGGGTGAACCATCTGTAAGAATTCCAATACATGGTTCCCACTTCAACTCATGCATTTCTAGATAGCAATTTACTGTATTAAACATATCTCGGTCTGTAGTAGTTTGCTCAGGTTCCTTACAACACAAAAATTCAATCATTATGTATAAATCGAATGAAAACAAGAAGTAGACCTATATTGGCTATACAGGTTGAATTCATCGACTTGAATTGTAAACCTATCGCTTTCTTTAATGATAACAATTAAATTTTCTATTACAGTACCCAACATTATCGAGAATAACGGAACGAGTAGCGTTGTCAGAATATCAGAATTACATATGTAAGCTATACGTTAATGGTAATGATGTATATCCAATCAATCGATAAATAGTCATGAACCCATACAACCCTAGTATCTTGCGCTTTAACAAATTGCCTAACTATAGATCAATTGAAGATGGTGATATAGTATATATATGTACCTACTCATTTTGCAGCAAACAACTTATTTTTTGATCACTTCTTTTCTGAAATGAATGAGATGAGAGGGAAGTTTATAAAAACAGATAAGAGATAACTTCTTTTTGGAATTCAATCGCCTAGTAAATCTACATCTCTTAAACTATGACAGATACGAAAAAATAATAATAATAGCAAGTATTGTATATAGGAAATTTAATTTAACTCAATTTGTATATAATACTTTTAACAATGTGGCTAACCATTTCCGAGATATAGGGTAAGTGGAGGTAAACATCCGCATAGGGCAACGATCTGCAATGCTTGAAATCTCCGGCATTTGTGTTGTAACTCGTATTCTATACTGCAGTAAGTTCGAATTGTTGTTTCGATAGCGTGAGAGAAGTTTCTGTTGTTTGCGTTAAGTTTAAGAGAATAAAAATGAGGTAAGTCAGGTTCGTACATTTACCTCTAATTTATGTTGTTGTTCAAATTTATTTATCTAAGAAATTATTGTTAGTAGAGTGATGATTACTTTGTACACTCAAAAGTATCGTAAATTAGTTTTAACACACGCCACGTCTTGTTTTATATATTCTGTTCTACAAGGTCGCTGTTACATTTTTTCGAAAATTAAAAATTGGGGCCAAAACACCGGCCATTTTTTGGGGTAAAATCCCGTATGTGGCTTTACCCTATAGATTTCTAATTTTAAAATAATTAACTTAACATTATTATAATTGATCTGTAACAAGATCTACTAAAAACTACAATATATTATTTACATTCTATTTTTAAGGAATTAGAAACGAAAAAACGATCTTTGACAGAAGCTCTTTTGCAGAAGGCTAAGGATAAATAAAGGAGTTTCATCAAGGGGACGGACTTGGACTTGAAGAATTTTTTCTATACGTGGAGCAATTGGTGAAGCATTGCAAGCAACTCGATGAACGTTTTCTTTTGGTCTTATACTCCGATCACTTCGTCCTCTGATTCATTCGTATGTCGTTAAAAATGGAATAGAGCATCCATTTACCACAAATGTTGCTGAAAAAGAGTTTACACGTGCTTTCATGAAAAGAAATAAACTCTAGTTACACATTCCAGGGAAACCTAGCATAGCTCGAACAATGGGACTCAACATGATGCAATTAAATCAATATTTTGATAAAGTAGATGAAACGGGTATTCAAACCGTCCCAAATACTCTCCCTAAGTACGTTGCACCAACTAGAACAAAAAATTAGGTAGCTGAATTAGTTGGAACAGAGCAAAGGCAAACAGTTACAGTTGTATGTGCGATGAGTGCCACAGGTCATCATGCACCTTCGTTAAAGCAATTTTAAAGCTAATACCACGATGTGTATGCTTCGAACTCTCAGGAACTATTAAAGTGATCGCTTGCTGTTGAAACTTCAATTGAAAAACTACATACACAGTTAAAAGTTTCTGTAATAATGCAATAATAATCCTGTTTTAGTTTACAGTATTAGTAAGGAAATTTTTACAGGAAAATTACTGAAGCCTTATAGTTTCTCAGTAAATAAGCAAACAATTAATGTAAAAATCAAAAACATTGATGTAAATTTCTGAGATCGTTAAATATATCAAAAATAATCCTTTAATTTACAGCGATTATAATGTGATATTAACGGTAAGTGGGGGAAACATGATGACGCGATACTGTAAATTTACAGTTGTACTGAAATTTTCACTCTCATCTGTAAAATTACAGTAGCTTTCCTGGCGGACAATTACCAGGAATACTACTGTGTAATTTTTTTACTGTGTACATAGTATATTCTAAAGATCTAGAGATTTAGAGATCTGCTTGAGTAAGTACGGCATCGTGCAAGTTATAAGTACGTAAGATACATCCCTGTACGTTTTGACGAGTATTTATATAATGATGTGCATGTTATAAGCAGTAATTAGGCACCATAATATGACTTGTAGTTGGCATCGTCAGGAACAGTTGCAAAAGCGTATGTAGGTACTAAAGTTCTTTTTTATTTGGTAAATTGAGAAAATTGGTAAGAAAATCAAAAACACTGCTAAATAAAAAAATACCACCTAAGAAAAATTGCTTTTTTATACGTAAATGCAAGTATACCTATGAGGCATTATATAAATTAATTACTAATAGTGCAATTTAATGTAAATTTATAAAGTCCAATATTATCGATATGCCGAAAAAAAAATAAGGTAAAGTCAGGTAAGTGTGAAACCGGGGCAAGTGTGTAGCTTAGCTATATTTATTTTTAAAACTGAAATACGGACATCCTCTTGTTATAATACTAATGTACTAAACTTCATACTAGTTTTACAAATAAAAGTTCCCATCTCCTAACGTGTAATAACTTGAATATCTTGTGATATATCATACTATTAAACAGGCATCAGTTTAGTATTACACTCTTGTCCGAACTAAAGGATAATGCTATTAATATATAAATGGCGGAACCCATTACACACTTGCCCCATTTGCTGGGTAAGTGTGTAGTATTGACAGTGTTTAAAATTTCTTTTTTTTTTCTAGTAAACCGTTGATAATTATAAAAGGCGTATTTATTGAAGGCTTACAACTGGGCATATATTACATACTTCCATGTGTAAAATTTATCAAAATGTCATATTATGTGAACAGTGTTACATTTTCTTCGCACTATGCAATTTTTACTACACACTTACCTGACTTTACCTTACTGTTGTGTATAAATTTAAGTTCTTATAATATATTCAAAGATGAAACAAATTATAGCAAACTTTAAAAATAAAACATTAAGCTGTGATGTCTCAATTTATATAATAATATCATTTTTGAAAGTTGCAGCAGATGCATATATACAAAAATATTAGAAAAAACAGTAACATACTTATGGAAAGACAGATGTATAATAAATAAAAGTGCTTTTTAATAGATTACTGCGGTTACCCGATCGACGCGGATAACGATCACAATGGTTAGTTGGTCATAGCGAATAACCACTCAAGCAGGTTAAGCAGTAGGCAGGTATGAAATCTGTTCGGTTGCACAGCACTGGTCTTATACTGCAGGAGCCAACAAAACTCTAAACAGCTAGATACGTCGTTACATGCATGAAGCGCACGCTTCTGTTCGTAGTTGATCTGGCTTCTGTGGTACACCCCATTCATTCATTCATTCATTCAAGTTAGGGTGGGCACTTGATGTCCGGGCACTTGAGCTTGGTGCTCATTGTACCATATGGTACACCCCATGTACCGAAGCAAACACTCGCAGTTACATTTTTAGGAAAATTTTATAATATACTACTTCGCGAATGTATCTATGGATAAACGTGCATCATTAACAAGTTCTGAATGTATTTCCAATGAATATTTCGCCATAATATTTGAAAAGAAAACTTTAATATCTTACAAAAATAGGAAACTGCAGGTCTTTGCCCCCCCCCCTATTCATTGCCTCATTTTCTGGATTCGGAGACATTTAGTTTATTTACCTTTTATCTAGTTCAAATAAAGCTCTGAAGTTAATTCTTGCTGTTCCGACAGTCCCGTATACATCTCCGTTCTTGAACATTCATTGACTGGACTACATCTCCTTGAAGGAATACCACTCACTTTACGTAACATTTCTTCCTTGTACGTTTCACGTTTCTATTTGGCAGTTCCAGAGAAGTTCATTTGTTTATTTTGTAGTCTCTTTGGTTTATAAGGCTATTCGTGTTATTACATCATGTAGATATACAGGCACAATATAGAAACCACATGTACACACAATGATATACATACGTGATATTTTATTTATTGGTTTTTACCTGTCATCCTTAATACGAGCGTGGTGGCAGTGAGACGAGCTTTTAAGGTTTTACGGAATCTGTATGAAGGTCGCATATAAACATGGATTTTATCGAGTCCGCGCTGACGTCCTCGTTTGTCGACTTTAATAAAAGCGCTTGTATAACCTAATATAAATGTTGTTTTGTTATAGGAACGTTTCAGGGTTTTTATTTGCTTTCGCTACTTTTATCTGTGTAGATAAAAGCACATGTGCATCCGTGTGTATGTTACAGGCAAAGTGAATAAGGATATCAACCCTCCAGAGGCAATGTTTATGCATGCACCGCTGATAGTGTTTGTAAGCAAAAATATATCTGAACCCATGTGAACGGAAAACCTACCTTTTACTTTAAATATGTCGCCTAGAATAAATATTGCTTAATAAGTCGTAATAGTTACCAATAATATAATGTTTGAATAAGAAACTTATACTGTTTTAAAGGTAATTTTATCAAAAGCGATAATCCATGCGGGCAAAGCTATGGGACAGAAGTTAGTATTATAATAATTGCTTGCACTGTGTATACAGGCCTTTTAAGTTAACAATGGACCACCGTCGTCGGCAGTTAACGACGTCGTACTTTTAAGTGTTGACAGGTTCGCATTTCAACTGAAATTAATCACAGAGGTATAATTTCCAATTAATCAGATAACGTGATAAGATAAAGTGACAGAAATGTGGTAGTATAATATTCTGTTATAATTTTATACAGTGTATCACAGAATAATTACTACTAATTATCAGAAATGATCGAGCACACTTAAATAAAGGTTTTTTATTAATAAAATAGTGTCCGGAAATTATTCACTATTGAGTTAAAGAAAAAAAATTAATCATAGCAAGGTTTGAAATCAATAACCCGTTTCGTAGTTGTCATTTTACGTCTGTCGCAAATTAATCTTTATTGGAATTCTACCAGAATTGGTTGAAAATATTCCACCTAATATGCCAAGAAATATTGTTTTCCTGCACGATGGTGCGCCAGCTTACTTTGGATTAAATCGCCGAAGTTATCTAAATGCACAATTTCAAGAATAGATGGATCGGAAGAGGGGTACCGAAAAGTTTGAATTTTTAATTTAATGGTTACTTATGTCACGGTTGGAACACTAATTCAATGGCCGCACCCAGTGCAAAGTGGAATTTTTAATAGTTCGAATATTTTTCTCATACTATACATATAAAAAATATTCTTTTATAATCTAAGGAAGTTGTATTTAAACATAAAGTTTGACATAACTTCCGGGAATATTTATCGCTGCAAATACTTCGCCTTGGTGTGGGGTAAATTCTTCGGTGCGACAATGTCACGAGGCAAAACTGTCGTCGTGGAATCTTTTACGGCTACTTTCTCCTTCGGTAGACCTCCGAAGTTCTAAATCAATGAATTCCTCGACAGTGGATATGTTGACCAAATTTATTTCAAATGTTGTGTCATGCCGTCGATGAACTTCGTTTATATTAAAGTACTAAACAGACATTATTATTATTACTTATGCACACAAAAAAATCTATTATCAATCTAAATATTTTTATTTATTCAAAAATCGAAACTTAATATATATTTAAATGAAGTAAATCTTGTTGGTTAGAACATAAGAGTAAATTCTCTGAAAACACAATATACTCTTAGAACACATAGTATAAATATTTGCATTGAAGTATACTTGCTCCAAATGAACATTGTTATTGTCGTAAGGAATAAGTCTATGCAATCATAGTGGGAAGTCTGTAGATTCAAAATAAAACCGGTTATACGTTTAGTATAATGAATTACTATATAAAATTATGAAATGTTTTGTACTGAAAACATGAAAATATCAAAATTGAAATTACATAATATTGAAACATTTGAAACGAATTTTACCCCACCATTTATTGCACTAAACCTTATCTGTCATTGATTCCCTTTTTTTAGAGGGGTGTAGGGGTTTTTGCATATACATACGCTTTACTTGGCGTCACTTTTTGATTGAGTAGCGAACAGTGTTGTTGGTTGTGAGCGTAAATAAATCTAAATGGATACCCCAGCCGTTTCACAGCTATACTTAGAGAATGGGGTGGAATGGGGCTGATGCACAGATGCTACCATTAAAATATTCGAAAGTAAATACGTACGTGTTTTCGAATATTAAAGAATTACTAGTTTAAAAAACTTTGAAATATTATTTAGAATCAGCGCCATTGTGTCGATAATATATGAACATGGTAGGTGTGTACATTAACAAACATATGTAGGTATTTACTAGTTATTAGTTTTTCAATAGGCAATACCTAGCAAATTATTGCCACTGATTTGAACGCGACTAGATACCAGGCCAGGCATTGAGTGAAAGTATCCCGAGAACACCGATTCGCAACGACGGATACGCATAACATCTATACATATACTGTGCACACTCCTGGAGTACCCCAATACGCTATCTTCTCCCAAACATTGTAAAACTATAAAAGTAGGACAGTAATTTTATTTAATGCATTATATTTCTTTATTATTAATTTTCCCCTACCGAGGCTTTTTGGTGTTACAGCACAAAAATTAGTAGGTAATTATTACCCTGGAATAATAGAACATGCTTAGATTAAGCAGGTAAGTATTATCAGTTCAATATACTTATATTTGGGAAGCAAAAAAATGCGAATACTTCAAATAATACTTTTATATACTTCTATCAAATGTACATAATTATTAAGGCATAAATATCATAGTTTCCAATTGAGAAAATCTATTTACTCAAATCTAAAATAAATTATTCTGTGGTGAAAATATTATTATGTTCATAATGATTTTAGTTAATTTATTACATTTGAACTAAAAAAAGTTTTCGTCTAACAAATTCATGGGTGTTGAAAAACTGAACAATTTTTATTCTCTATATAAATATATCATCTTCTTGCTTATATAGGAAGTTATGTTGTATTCAATGTGATGCACTTATATTCAAATTGAGAAATTATTTTTTTGTGTGTGGCCTTTAGAAATTAAATCTGTAGCATGAAATAAAAAAAAACAGGTGAAATTGGAAAGATTTAGCAGTTTAATGGATTAATTCTAATTACTTAGTTAGTAGAAGCTTTAACATTGTTTTGTGTATGCACAATAGGTGAAGCTCTAATGGCCCAAGTTTTCTGGGAATTGCACTATTGAAGTAACTAGTTAACAAACCGCAACTATGCTGATTGTTCGCCGTTTCGCGGTAAGTGCATAACCCCACCAAATAATTTGTAACAGAATGAGCCGTCCTCTTTACATGCTATCATATTCCTTGTATTTATTGCTTTATTTTTAGTCGGTTACTTATTAAAAACCCTTTATTTACGGCGTGAGAACTTACATGTTTCGATGGGTGTAAAAAATGCATTTCATATTTAAGTTCTGCTTGGAGTGTAAATATGTTTAGGAAATCAATTTATAACGTAAAATATATACTAGTTGATTACTTTTTGCGCTATACTACTAAAGACGATACCTTATTACACAACTTTATCATTCATTGTAAGCGTATACAGAATTTTTTGTCGGATATTTAAAGCGAACACAAAGCGCTTTCTAAATTTCCTAAATATTTTATGAAGCTTCGCAGGTATTTGCCAAACAAGCATTCATCTGAGTGGGAGTCAATACTACGTATAACCGCACATGAATACTTTATTATGACTTCATCTTGTACACTTGTGTTATACCGCTAGCCACTATCGTATATTTGAATTTGGAAACTTTGTTCATAATATGGGTTATGGACTTGGCAATAATGTTTTGACGAAAAACGCCTTGTGTATTATGGTGCATGAGTCTTCTTATTAGACATGGTTTGTTTTACATTAGGAAAGTATAATATATCCTGCAAATTACTTTAGAATAGAGCATTATATTCATATAATAATGCTACCACTCATTATGCCCAGATATGTTTTTGGAAAATAAAAATTGCGCTTTCTATTCTTTGTAAAACACACACTCAATGTGCTCTGTGTCGTATGTTATATTCTCCTCGATAAACTTACAAAAACGCTTGAATTAGTTAGGCGGGGGAATGTAAACAGTTAGCTCCTACGGGCCACCTTGCCGAGCGCTGTTTTATACATAACCTGCTTGACGACTTGTACAGTTTGTTTTATACGGGCTGTCGATCATTCAAATTTACAGTGAATTGAATCTTACACCAAATTTCGGTAAGTAGTGACATCTGCACATTTGAGAACTACTTTCTTGACATGTCAAAATAATAGTAACGGCAGGTACAGCTAATGACAGCGTGGTTCATGTCAAAACTAAATAATACAAAACTATGTAACTTAAATAATCAGCAAGAACTGAAACGCAACCTTAAAAAACCTAATAGTTCGTTTTTTTAGGAAGCAAGCGGATGAATTGGCTTAATATTGGAAAATATTAACTTCAGCACTTGTCAATATGACATTTATTTAAATTTAAATTGACATTTTGCTGTGGCAAGCTTGCAACCCAAGGATAAACATTTTTTCCAAAAAAGTCCACTAAGTGGCATCAGTGGTGAACATGTGCAATTTGTGATTCGACAGGCCTCATAAAGCAAACTGTGAAACTCATCAAGCAGTTCGTGATTTTATATACTTAAACCTTATACGTTCGAAATAAGCGAGGTTATTTGAGAAAAATTAATAAAACACCAAAATATGAACTAAAATGAATTATACTGTAAAATTTAGTTATAATTAAACAAATAAAAGAAAAAATGTAACAAAAAAAAATACCAAACCAAACAAAAAAAATTAATGGAATGAATAAATAAAAGTAGAAAAATATGAAAATAGAGTTTGGAATAAAATAAATATTCATAAAAAATAATTGCTAATTTAGAATTACGGCATATAAATTATAATTAAAAGGAGAAGCAATGAAAATGATTAGGGAATGTAAGCTAGAATAACTATGCAGACTTACCCTTACACAGAAGATGACGTTAACGATATAAAAGATTAAAAAAAATAATAAATTGCATAATTAAAGAAGAAGAGAAACAAGACACAGAAAAAATAAAAAAAATGTTAATTACTAAATAAGGGTCATTCCCGGATTCCGAGCTGTTCTCACGAATGCATATCCCGAATTTCCTTTTCCGAAAGGTTTTCAGGGCACTTTTATCGCCTCGTATCTTATAGAAAGAAACAAGTGTTGATGTTGCTTTCATTACAACAGCGCTTTAATTTCTTGTGAAACAGTATACTTAAGACATCAATACTAGTTTCCATCTGATAATGTTTATCACTACTTTTGATTTTTTCTAAGATTTGCGATTTCACATAAAAAATGACAATCTAGTACATATCTCTAGTACACATCTAGCGCTTATCGAACTCTCGAGTCGAAAATTGGTGTCACAAGTCACAGTTAATATGAACTGCAACATTAAAACTTCATATTGTTAAGGCGAACAGGAACCGAAAACTAATACCTTTACATGTACAATAAAAAATGAAATAGAAATACATAAAGAAAACAATAAAGATTTTGCGCTACACCATTGTATCCCATAACAGACAGTCTGTTCATTACCAAATACACTTTTAAACATCTATCATTTAAATAGATTTTAAAACACTGAGGGTAATGTTAAAGATGCTTATTTCTCATTGACTTTTTCGCAGAAAGGCACATGAAACACAGCAACAATACTATTATTTGACATACTGACCTAGAAATTTAAGTATTCGTGACACAATTTGTAAGTAACAATTGCCCCAACAATATTTCCTTTGAATTCAAGGCATTGAAAATTAAATATATTGCGTAAAGTTAATGTGGTGTATACCATAAATAAGTTTTCGATTTTTTTATGCAATCTTAATAAGATTACTATTTAACAAATTTTTTATAGGATCTAATTTTGAACTGATGATGAACCATTAAATTTTATCTAACAGGTCATTATACACCACACATTTTTTAGTAAGTATATGTATTACAAATATTTACATATAAGTACACAGATAAATTTTTAAAAGTGTTAGCGATTTTTCACTAAATGTAAGCCAATATTTTCGGAGTTTATTAATTATTTATTAATTGTTTATTAATTGAATATACAAGACATAATATTGAAATGCAAATCCTATGCGAAAATATAAAACTATGCAGGGTTGCATAGTTGACACCCCACAACTACTAGTTTATAATTAGAGTAGTTTTAGTTGGAAATGCAAATGTAGTTTGTTAAAGTAATACTTACATGTATTTACTAGTAGTCGTAACTATTTTTTTTTAAATGCATTGCAGTGAAGGATAATAGGTATAAAAAATAACTGTACTTATTCTTATACGACTTGTACTATCTTCGTAGTATGTGCATAACATTGGTTAATAGTGATATGTAAAACTACTATTTTGTGTTAATACCTACTGCTGCTGCTACTTTTGGTTAGCAGTTATATATACAGGGTGTCACAGCGGTAACACCGTGGTCTCTGGCAGTCAAATGGTAAAATTCAAAACAACTTTTGAAATGTTGATATTTAGTTGATACATGTAAACGGATTAGATCTACAAAGTAACAATAATATGTAGTTTAGAGGGTGTTTCAAAATTTAGCAGTGCTTCAAAGTTAATTATTAAATGTTTCTCAATAGAACATTTTATGACATTTTTTAAGTGTACATTAAAAACTAGACCAATTTTATTTAAGATTCCCTACGCCTAATTTGTATAGTTTATGAAATATTTTAATTTGTTTAAAAATGCAATGTTGCAAAAAGTCTAGTATTTCGAAAACGAACTAATTTAGAAAAATTAAATGAAAACCGTAAGTAGCAGATCATTCGACTGATTAAATGCGACATTCAACGTTGTCCAGTAGTCTACAAGATGTTCAAGTACCTAGGGCAAACTTTGTGAATTTACTCTGCGTAACTCTGTTATTCCAAAGGCAAACACCTAGATAATATATCTTTACGTTGATAGATAGAAATTCTTACTGTCTTTAAATCAGTATTAGGAATCTCTATGCTTATCTCCAATATTTTTTAAGTTATTTGGACTTCTTAGGTGGTCTACGAAAATGGTCCCTACCTCTATAAACTCTAATAACTTACACCTGATCAAAAGAATGTCCTCTATCGCCATATTCAATTTGGCTTACTCAATTTTGAATGCTGTTTAAGTAACAATTAAACAGATATTACAAAAATTGAAACTTGAAAATTTCGTATGTATTTGTAGATACACGGCCGAACACATTTCTTAATAAAACTAATTTGAAGAAAATGTTATGAGTGAACTTGAAACTTACTAATGCAGTGCAGATTTTCTTCCAGAAATATATTTCAATTTTATGATGACTTTACTTTATTTTGCGTGAATGACAGAGAAGGGGTATCAAACTTATTGTGTGAACACGAACAAACTAAAAGCGATATGCAATAATATCCATCGTTTGTTGGAATACATGAATTCAAATTTGGATTGTACTATCTGCTTTCAAATAAAGTAAATTACCTCATTATATCTCAAATATTGGTGATAATGGGGATAATTCATTATTAATATTTAAAGAGGTTGTATAAAGGACAGCATCACAATTAACACAATCCGAATTATGGCAGTGCCGAGAGCATCTTGGAACGTTTAGTAATTTTGTGGAAGCATCTAGATGATATTTCCTTCCAACTATTTAGCATTGGTGAGTATTTTGGAAACATATGAAGAGCAACTGATTTTTAAGTCCTATCAGTGGTTGACACTCAGGTAATTTGCAATATCTGTGAATCTTAGGGGTATCTATAAATATTTAATAATTATCTTAGTCAAATCTAGTAAAATCATTTTTAAAATAAATTTTATCACTTACGTCTTGAAGAACACAAAGCATTTATGATTGATTAATGATGGATAACTATAACTGTGATATGCTAGTGGTCGACCGTGGGAGACTATAGTAAGTTTATTAAGAACAACGGAAATTATTCCTAAAATTCCTACCAAAGTAACATGTATTATATTTAGAAATGTTTAAGTTAGAGGCGCTTAGAAGATTACTTTGTCGTGCAGGCAGTAATTGCCACATAAGTAACATAATATATAAAACAGCTTTTGCGGGTTTCGCGTGATGTCCAACTTTCGTCGACGTTTGCTGTTCATAGTGTAGTATACAGCGACATCGTTCGAGCGAACAATTGGACTGATAAATCAAAGAATGTTCTTCTTCTTATCAGAAAAGTTGTAAACTACAATTTTTTATTAAAAATCAGGTTCTATTATTAAGACATTTTTTTATTTGACATTTTCATTCAAAGACACAATGTGAATAAGAAATGCGTCGGTTTAATCATGGTCCAAATGTTATCACTTACGTCTTGAAGAACACAAAGCATTTATGATTGATTAATGATGGATAACTATAACTGTGAAATGCTAGTGGTCGACCGTGGGAGACTATAGTAAGTTTATTAAGAACAACGGAAATTATTCTTAAAATTCCTACCAAAGTAACATGTATTATATTTAGAAATGTTTGAGTTAGAGGCGCTTAGAAGATTACTTTGTCTGCAGCAGTAATTGCCAACATTAAGTAACAATAATATATAACTAACAGCTTCTTGCGGGTTTCGCCGTGTGTCAAAACTTTCGCTCGACGTTTCGCTGTTCATGCTGTCAGTATGAACAGCGAAACGTCGAGCGAACAATGGACTGATAAATCAAAGAATGTTCTTTCTTAATCAGAAAAGTGTAAACTACAATTTTTTTATTAAAAAATCAGGTTCTATTATTAAGACATTTTTTTTATTTTGACATTTTCATTCAAAGACACAATGTGAATAAGAAATGCGTCGGTTTAATCATGGTCCAAATGTTATAATAACATTATACAACTATGTATTTCAATACCAAATTAACTTGTGAGATAAGCTCTGAAAATAATAAACGTAAAATAAAAGTAAAATTTTATTTGTTATGCTCAAATAGCTTTGCATAAACTAATTGCAAAGAAATATCTTCTTGCCTCCTTCAAACAATTTAAAATATCGAATATTCTCTATTGTGACTCTTCCGTTTCGCGCATCGCTCGAAGGCTTTCTTTGAAGTTAAAGAAAAACACAAAAACGAATAAGTCAATTGCGTAAATATTGGATGGAAAAACATTTCGTTTGAGGAAATGCAAAAGTGAAATACAAAGAGTGGACGTATCGGCATCAAAGGATCGGGTGCTAAGAAAGGAATACTGTTCTTTAATTTAAAAAGATCGTATTTTATTGAAAATTGCTAGAAGTGATAGGGGTGTCGCTAGGAAATACATTGCGACAGAGGGTTTAACAGGACGACGGAAGCGAATCTGTCCAAAAACTAAATTACGAAATACAACTATTTTAGTTCCTTCAGACCCCGTTAGTATTTGCTACACCGAAAAAAACTAGATAATAGTAATTGTGGCAGCAAACTTTGTAGTATGTATTTTGTGTTATAATTATTATAATAGCCGAATAATCCTAATAAATAGTAATGTATAGATAAATACAGCATATTGGATATTTTATTGCTGTCACTGAGATAATAATTAAAATTCAATAATCATCAAGATATGAAACATTTATTATACAAAATTATGGCAATAAATGCATTAATGAAGAAAATAGATAAAAATTTAAAATAAACGTAATTTTTATAATATGAAAATTTACTATATATTATTGCACCATGATTGTAATTTTGGTTTTTTATTGAATTTTATAATTCATGTGCGATTCACTTGTCGCAACAATTTAAATTTAATAACAAAAATTAAATTTAATAATTATTATATAATTTAATATTATTTATATATGAAGGGTGCACGGGAATAACGATCAAAGTCCATATTCATACATTAAGAGATAAATGAATTTTAAAGTTTGACACTTAAAGGTTTAACACGAAACTACATATAGCAACTTTGTTTCTACGACTACGACCGTTTTGAAATAATTTGAACGCGCATTATTATAATACTCAGAATTTCCTACAAAATGGCACCCTTATCTCATTTTCACAAAAAATGGACTTTGATCGTTATTTCCGTGGACCCT
This sequence comes from Protaetia brevitarsis, assembly GCA_004143645.1. Taxonomy (NCBI): domain Eukaryota; kingdom Metazoa; phylum Arthropoda; class Insecta; order Coleoptera; family Scarabaeidae; genus Protaetia; species Protaetia brevitarsis. The sequence goes on along the minus strand of RXPK01001955.1, from coordinate 30,374 downwards.
TCATATATTATTAGCGCACTATCCACTAGCAGGCGACAGTGGTGCAAGAGTGGAAAAATCCTCTTTTGGGAAGTATAGAATTTAATAGTGTATTTAAAGAAAATCGTTAGCTAAATGTTGAAACTTTATGAAAAATGGCATTTTGCAACATTTATCGCCGATTTAATATAAAATATCAGTGCTGAAAGTCGTCATATTTAGAAATCCCGAAACTACTCCAAATTTCTCATAAAACTAATAATATTTTTTTTCCAGAATAATGATTTAAACTAAAATATATAGCTTCTATTATGTTCGGTAGTCTTATAGTTTACATAACTACAAATACAAAATAATATATCACCTAAATAGTTCATTTTTATTAATAATTATATGACTGTTACCATTATGCGTAAATTTCAAATTCATGTAGACTTTTAACATACAGCTACAGCTACCTACACGTTCATATTTAGCTTCTAATCATTATTAACATCTCGATTTATAATCTCTAAATGAATTAGCTGCTAGTTTTTGCTGTTTTCCGAGAAAACGGCGATTAATTGCATAAGTGTAATAATTATTAGGACCCGCCATTATACACATCACATCGGCGATAAAGTAGTTAGATGTATACTGGTACATGTTTAGGGTCAGGAACAATAAAAATGTTTTTCAACTTACTATAATTTTCAAAAAATCGAACTTAACCCGGGAGAACAGGATTGAAAAAAAACCGAAATTGTTTAAACAGGTGCACTAAAAAATGTCTAAAATAAAATAAAGGAAGATCAAAGGGTTTTGCTAAAATAAATAGATGTTTGTCTTTTGAGTTGACATAAATTAGTATGCATCTTTTCTTGTTAATATGTACTTCAGAATTGGACTTCCTAAAACAAAATATATTCTGTTTGTAATTTTTGTTAAAAATTGAAAATAATAAAATGAAATTATGGTAACCTAATTTCCAAGAAACATTGCAATAAAGGATATTTTAAGTTCAAAAAAATATATAAAGTTAAACACCCTTGTATCAAGCCACCAGTGTTTCTTTAGCATTCAGTAAACACGCTGTTTATTGGATGTGGTTTGTATAGAGAAGATTTTTTACCTCCAAAATATTGCTAAAGTGTAGGGGACCATGAGTTCTTTTGAAATTTCGTACAAACTGTTATGTGAGGTTTTTATGAATCCAGAATGCTGTCTAGAGCAATTTTTAAGTGAAAATCGTCCCTCTTTAAGTGATGAAGAAATATCATTCATAATTTCATTCATTACAAAGAGGTTTTGTTTCACAATTTAAACCCAGACTGGAAAATGTGTTCAGAGTGAGAACCTAGTTTTTCGTGAAATACAGTGATTGGCTAGAATGAATATTCAAAGTAAATTTGTCTGTTGTGAATTCTTCCAACAAAGGTGTAATAAAAAACCAAAGAGGTAGCCAGGCAAAAAGTTACAACGATTGTGGGTTTCGAGCTCAATCATATGAAGTTAAAAAATTGCGAGAAACGCAGTCCCAATCTTTAATTGATGCTGCCTTTTCACTGCCTGATACATCTGTATCTTAGTTCGACGCAGATTCTGCATTAGCTCTCGTAGTTCAAGCTAAGTTGTCAAAATACCAATATGAGGTGATTCGAAAAGCTGCCAAGGACATCGGACACAGCAGTTTTCCCCACTACCATGAAATTGTGGGAGCAAAAGCCAAATGTTACCCGGAAAATATATTGGTTACAGAGTCATCAGCAGAAATCCTTTGCAAGATTTATTAGATCACACAACACAGTGTTTGCTGTCACACCACCTCAATCCAATGGACTTGGGAAAAAACCAACAGTAGAGTGAATACATAATGGGGATTGTGGAGTTCGGGCAGATCGAATACTGCAGCGATTTGAAGATCCTAATGTTTCCGATGCGAATTTATTTTTAACGTCGTTAGTGCCCTTGAAGGTAACGTTGCAAGGAAACCCCGAGCAGGCGATTTGAAAAATGTACGGCCTTCTTCTACTCGATATTGTCGGCCAATAAAATTTGCATTTATTAAAGAAACACCTGAGATTATTTTGCATGAAAAATCTTATATTGAGGAGCAAATTAAACAGTTGCAAGATACCACAATACGTTTAAATAGAAACTCTGATGTAGTAAAGGTTCACCACAAATTATATTTTACCACGATTGACGGAAAGGTTGCTCAAATTGTGATAAACACAACAGCTTCAAGCAACTGCGTAGTTTGTGGTGCGACTTTATTCGAAATGAATTAACAGTTCAAAAATCCAGAAAAAGAAATGTAATGAAAACGTTCTGATGTTTGGTTTGTCCCCACTACATGCAAGAATTCGATTTATGAAGTACGTTTTACATCTAAGTTATAACTTAAATTTCAAACATGGAGAACAACAGAGAAGACGAGACTGATGAAAGAAGAAATCAAAAAGAGGATTCAAACACAATTGAAGGATCAGGTTTAAAAGTGGATTACGTTCGAAAAGTTACTGGAACAACTAATAGTGGAAACACATCCAGACGTTTTTTTGAACAAACTATCTGTAGTGGCGGACATCACAGAAATGGACAAAAATTTAATAGAAAGATTGGCTGTTACCTTGGAGGTACTAAATAGTGACCGCGATATTTATCTTCAGAAATTTTATGTATATGCAAGGCAAACAGCAGAGCTATCAACGTCTCTTCATTCCTGATACTACTTCCCAGCAATAGTGTACCGAATTCTTTTTCATGGAAAGGAAACTATTGGAAATGCTGTTTTATCCATCGGTTCCCTTTCCGAAGGGGCACAAGAAAGCCGCAATAAGGATTACAAGCATTTTAGAACCCACCACAGCAGGAAAGCATCTCGTATAGTCACAAACGAAGACATTTTCAATTTTATATTAATATCTTCAGACCCCTACATAACTTACTTGAGACCAGAACAAAAAGGTAAAAACCGGCCACTTAACGATCCAGCAAAAGCTTTGTTGAAATTAGTGTAGTCACTACTTTTATCTATATTTTGTTATTAATCTTATTAAGGGGAGGTTTACATGTATTTGACTGGAAAAATCGATTTTTGGTTTTTTGCATTTTTTGAAAGCTCCAAATATATAACATACATGGTTTAAAGCGGTTTCGTAATCTTCGCATTGTTTTAAGCCGCTGCGGCTTATTAAAAGAGCGGGTGTACGAACACAACGGAGCAAATTAGATGTACTCCCAAAGAACATAAACGTTAAGAAACGTTGTTCTTAACGTAACCGGAACGTTCGCGTAACGTTTATAAACAACGGCGCAGCGACATATCTATGTCCCGACAAAATACGTTGACAAAAAGTTACTTATTAAGCTTATTCACGTCATATTGCTAATGTTATTTTAACGTTTAATTTTTAATAGAAAATATCGTTAAATAGAAACGTTTAGCACAAGGTGTATTTAACGTTTAATAAACCACCTCTGTAAAACGTAAAAATACGTGTATAGTGCTACGTGATATTATCGTTCAAAACAAACGTTATTGTAAGTGGAGTTTAACGTTCATAAAACATCTATGTAAAACGTAAAAAATCGGTTTACAGGTAACGTAACCTCAACGGTAACCTTCGTTAGTTGTGTGGAGTATGCCATACCCCAGTATGTTTTCTACATACTAGGGTATGGCATACTCCACACACTAACGAAGGTTATAAATTTCTATATCAAACCTTTATAACCACGTAGTAGTAGCGTACATCTGCGTAATTTAGTGAGGTGCCGAATGTATGAAAATCAACAGCTTTATAAATTATAGATGAATTATCAGTTCGTTGCATTCATGCGCTCTAAGACGCTGCGTTATACAAACTGTACAACACTTACCAAGTTCCAGATGTGACATATATGTTACTTTCTATTTACAGTGCCGTTTTATGTAGTGATAACGGAAAAATTGGTTATAGATTAAAAGTCATAATGTCCAATACTAAATTAATTTTATTTTAATTAAATCATTCAATGATCACATCATAGTATTAAACTCAGAATAAGCTCTTCAAATGAAACATAACGCTTCTTCAGAAAAACTAAAATGTAATTACCTATAAATAATACAATGCAATAATACATAATAATAAAAGATAATAGAATTCTTTACCAAACTAAGAAAGTAACGAGGTCATTTCATTTATAGATATATACATTTTCCCTTTTTCTGCACATCCGGTCTTCTACGTAAACAGTCCATTGGGGCGTATATTTTCACCAATCCTTCACTGCACTTTCTGCTGTATGTATGTATTGTTTAATTGTAACTTTAAATGGAAGACTCAACAATAGGTATCATAAGTAACACAAGGACTACAGTCTGTAAATTTTAGGGATATATATATATAAGTTAATGTTTACTTTGATTGGTTCCTAGATTTTGTATTACAACGATATGAAAGTATTTAATACTCACTGTATATTGTTACTATAGTTTCCGTATTATCTCTGGTTCCGTTTTGTGAAAACTAAGTGTTCCTTCCCTTCCAGTTATGCTTCACTGCAACGACGTCATGTAACAGTAATTAGAATAATTTCTTTTACACAAATCAGTTTTAGAACCATCAGCATTAGTAACCTATATATTTGAAAATAAAGTAGAAGTGGTGTATACTAAGAACCAGGTTCTTAAGAACAAATTTTAGAATATAGTTAAATTTTCTGGCATTATAGTGTCTTATTTTAAGATGGCTACTATGCTGTTTGCCAATTGTGTATATGCATAACATAATTATACGTGCAATGTGCATCGTATATGCAAATATAACCTGGATAGACTTAATTGATGGGGTACCTAGCTACTCACCGTTAGTTAAATACACTGATTGTTGCGTATCAATATTAATATAAAACTTTGTTATAAAGATAAACACTCGACTAGCGTAGTAAACATGTGACTGCAAGCATACCGCAAGTGCTCCGTGCACGTTGCAGATGCGCAACGGGATGGAAGAGTTTATTTAAAATGGGGGAGGATGATACATTCTCAGTAGTGCATTTTAATACAATAATTTGTGTTACTATTGTTAAATACATTTTGCATTCATTCATGCAAAAGCACATCTTATCTTAAAATAAACAATTTAACACCATTTTATTTTAACTATACTTATCTTATGCGTTGGATTGTAGTTAATAGTTTTCATATTTCAACGTTGCTTTTTAACGTAGAGTAAATGGTGAAACTACGTTTTATTTTAGTTGTACTTGAAATATGCGTTACGTTTCAGTTAATAATTTTTCATTTTTCAACGTTGTCTTTCAACAAGTAAACGGTGAAACTACAACGTCTTATTTTAGTTATATCTAAACTATGCGTACATTTCAGCACTAATTTTTCATTTTCAACGTTGTCTTTCACGTAGAGTAAACGGTGTAACTAAAACGTTTTATTTTAGTTATATTTATTCTATGCGTTACATTTCAGTTAATAATTTTTCATATTTCTACGTTGTTTTTTAACGTAAAATAAGCAGTGAACTATAACGTTTTATTTTAGTTATATTTAAACTATGCATTAATATTCAGTTAATAATTTCTCATATTGTAACGTTTTTTATAACCTAAAATAAACGATGCAACTACAACGTGTTTTTTAGTTAAATTAAAACTATCCGTTACATTTCTTAGTTAATATAAGTTTCTTCAATGTATAGTTAAAAATTGTTATTAATAAACGTGTTAATTATAACCAATAACGTTGTTTTCAACCAATACACGTTAAATTCAACGTATGTAACCAACTTGGTTTTTCACTTGGGCTCTATTCGACTGCGGGGCTGCTCGGGTCGAAATATCATACTTATTGTTTGTTAGTGATTGTATAAGTTGTCTTTAATGATTAGAAATGCACTGCAGTCGGGATCACAAATAAACGAGAGAGTAGCTATTTATATTACAATAATATGAAGACAATTAGATCCGAAATAAAACGCACATTTGAAGAAACTGATCTAACAATATTTCTTTTACTTAAAACACACTTTCCCACGCTTTAGAAACTACTTACCATAAAAGTATCAATTTATTACAGATGCACTTACTTACACTAAATTTCTTATAAAAGCTGCGCTAGAATATGATGGCAAAGGTAACCGCACTAATACGGATCATCAGAGTAGCACAGGAAAATGGAAGTCGATGCATGCTTAAAAGAAATTTTCGCACGGATTTCGGATAGGCGACTAAGACAAGATAACTTTTTAAGCAATTTGTGATTTTTAGCCGTACGAAGATGTTACTGTTCAAGAAAAAAGAGAATGCGTTGGAGATGTATAAAAAGAATGAGTGGCTTTGAAGAAAGGCGCTGGTAAACTGACTGACAAAGTTATTGATAATTTAACAATAGTGACTTGTGGATAGCAATTAGACAACATCCAGATTCTGCATAAAAATGAAGGCAGCTATTTGGGCTACTTTCATTATAAATGTTCAACCGACGCGGATCCACGACACATTTATTGTCACAAGGTGTAGACAGCCTGTGTAAGTGGCGCGTTGCAGAAGCCAAGGTTGAGCTTGCTTCATTCATACATGACCCTCTTTTGCAAAAAAAAAAAAATCAAGATGCTATTAGGCCGATTATGAAGTTTTTTCTAGAGTGATTTCTTGCAAAGATGCATTGGAAAAAATTGTCAAAACTGAAACGACTCGTTTAGTTCATGTGTGTAGAAACTAGCTCAAAAGATTTACATTGCGTCATCAATTCTGATCGTCAGCGCATACAACGAGCAGAGCAGAGTATGTCCAGCGCTGCAAAAACTTGCTGTGCTGTCTAAAGGGAAGCAACAAAATTTTGCAAATGCAGAAGTAGAGAAGAAGAAGGATTAATGTATGGTGCTGGAATAGCTGATAAGTGTATGTTGACTATTTTGTAAAAATTTTTGCTGAGAAACTTTGAACGCGTTTTTCTCGAACATGATTTTTCATATCTGCGTAAGTTCTAGTTCTTCAAGTGTTCAATATATCAACTTAATTCTTTTGGTTTCTTAATGTAAACAGTTTTATTGGAGGTTATACCTATAATATACTAAAAAATTGCAATATTCCACATTTATATCCACAATACACACAAAAAAGAAATAGAAAATAATCAAATCAAGTCCAGGTATCTGCCACATTGTTTGCTTTCGACTTATTTGGTTAAATTTAGGTATAACCTCAAACAAATTTAATATATTTCTAACTCTTCTTTTTATTTTCAATTTCGGATCCTTTTGCGTATGCTAGAGTTTACGCAGTTTGACCGTGTTTTCTGTACACATTGCTACCTAGATACAAATAGCGAACGTTATAGTGGTCTTTGTTTTTAAAAAAAATATATTTTTTTAATGTTCAAGTTTTAATATATTTATTAAGAAAAAGCCGTATTTCGTATATCTTTTCCTTTGTCTGAAAAAAAAGTTCAAAATTTTTGGACTTTTCCGATATATATATATATGTAAACCTCCCCTTAATTAGAAAAATGTGATAATTTAATTTTAAATAATAGTTAAATTTTGTTTTAAAACGTTAAAGAATGTGAAAATATTTTAAATTTCAAATCAAATTTTAACATATAATTAGCGTAGCTTTTAATTCATATTTGGATAAAGCCAGTGCGCACATTGGCGAAATGTCAATAAAATATTTCGTTTCCCATAAGAATTTTATTTTGCACCGTCCGCACACCACAAAACGTTAGAAAATTAATTAGGTAATTCTTACTTCAATACTATATATAGTTTTACTCAAAGTTAAAACACAATAATGGCAGTATACTGAAAACGGTTTAAGTTGTCGACTTGATTTTGGTTTCATTCAATTTAGAATGAAAAAATACATATGAAAAATTCCCCGACTTTTAACGTGTATATGAGACAAAGTTTTTTTTCCGAAAATCAAGCGTTTTGCACCACTGTGAGTTGGCCCGTCTGTTTGGTACTACAATTTACTGATGTTATATGTACATATGAGTGCGGTCACAGAAGTAAAAACAGAGTTTGTGCGGGATTTTTTTTTCAGTTTCTTACAGCGAAATGTTGCTCGTTTTACATTTCTTTTCAATATAACAATGTAAATAACGAATATACACGATTAAACCCGTTTTTTCGCCCTTTCAAAAAATATCGGTTTTTTTTGACCAATCAGAGGCGTAGTCACAAAAACCCTCACACACGTATCCGTTTTTTCGACTTCAAGAATCACCCCAATTTTTTATCCGATCGACGATATGCTGACCTGGCCGTCCCCTGTAGGTATAAATCAGCATTCAGCGCTCATTTAAGTATTTGATGTATAAAAAATGTTTATTTAACGTTTAAAATGCGGTCATTCCGATGATTTTTTTATCGGGAGAGATGTCGCTGTTTGGTGTACCACGTGAACGCAAGGAAAATGCTATTTATTACCTCATTGATTAACGAAACATAGAACTGGATAACAAAAGCCCTATGGCCCATGAATGGAAATATACCCCAGTATGAGTGGAATGCAACACGGGAAAATGTAATTGCAGACAATTTGCAATGATCGGCAAGTAATTTTGGTTGCCCACCTCATCTAATTTATAAAATCTTAAGACTGTTTATTTCCCCAAATATAGGAAAATATTACAATATGTAAAAAATAAGGCAAAGAGAAATAGTTTAAATTAAAAGCAATTAATATGTTCGGCCATGAGCCTGTGAAATTTGATGCGATATACATAAAAGTGTTAAAAAAAGTATATCAGCATCTACTGCAGGAGATATTTCTTTTACTTGTGGCGATCTTTTTTAATTTTATTTATCACAAACGTAAAAACTGCAATATTCATGGCCGTATAAATGTTAAATGGTAGGTCCATGGTAATGGTACAAAATTAATGTATGTAAGTTTCGATAAACGACGTTCAATGCGAGTTTTGTCTTGCAAAATACAGTAACCACTAGATAGTTTCAGTCTGCACAGTAGAAAAATATTGTGATATTACAATGAAATAACTACATTATTTTACATTATTTTTATGGCAAGCTATAAGTTATAAATATCTCTGTAGTCGGATAAGAGTATTCTTTAAATTTACTTCAAAAAGTGAATATTATATATTATATTGTGTGAGCATTCGTGACTGATATCAAACCCATACCTGCAGTTACAAAGGAACGCAAGTAAGTGTGTCTCACCGATTTAAATTGAAACTTGGGTTATAGAATGATGTAGTGTTCTTAGCTGCTAAATCCCTCGTTTTCGGGGAGTGAAGCGCTCCACGGTGGTCAATTTAGGTGGTTTTGCGGAAAAAATTAAATAACTTCTGAACTATAGTCCGTTTCGGAGTGAAATTTCGTACAGTGATTGTATATATAATTAGCTATTTATGACATTAGCAATAATACATGAATTAGCATATTAATGTAATTATCGCTAGAGGAAATAAACTTAAAGGAATTTCCACATTTAAAGTTAGTTAATATTTCACCATGTTTTTAATGTAGGGCCTAGTACTGTAGGTAACATTGTTATGCGCTATATACATATATACATATGTACGAAACAAAAACTTAAACTAAGAAAACCAGGAAATAATAAAAACCCATTTTCCCAAAATACATGTTATAAAAAAAGCGATACATATTGATAAATTATTTAAATATACAGGTATACAAATAGACAATAACATAACAAAAAATAATATTAAATTGTTTCATTTTTTTGCGTTTAATACTTACACAAGTTAACTATACATATTCCCGGTTTTATTGAGTAATCATTAATTCCTGTGCGTCTTGTGTCATTTCTAAATATTTCTTATATTATGGGAGTGGTGAGAGTGTAACTATTGTCGCTATCCTTTAAATATAGAAGTTATTCTCATATTATGTTTAAAATTGAAAACATTGTCAATTTACTTACTGCACTTTTATTATATGTTGCAATCTGTTTATTTTGTAGGCGAACAAACATTCATGTATTACTCTTTGTGGAAAGAATGGTTTAGTAATAAAGCTCCTCAAATATCGAAAGATTTCCCCCGAATTCTGTGATAGACATCCATAGGCACATCTGGTGTTCAATACATCATCTAAAAGATCTCATATGGTTGGCAAAGTCATTCGGGGATATAACGTAATAAAGTTGTAACCACAGGGCGACACATTTTGTTCCGAGTTGCCCTAATGTTAGCGTTCGTTACTTACTTCTCTAGATTTTATTAGATATATACATACGTATCATGTATATACTAATTCGCTTATTATTATTAAAATAATTAAACTATTTATGTGTAACATTTATCTCAAATTAAATGCGAATCTGAGCTCTACAAATATTCGATTGCTTATGCAACCGAAATACAAATACTCTATACCTAGCGATTGTAATTCAAAATTGTTCCCCAACAATTTTTGATTAACATTTAAGTCTACTCTACTTTCGGTTGCATAAATAATCGAGAATGTATTGGGCTTAAATTCGCATTTAATTTGAGAAAGATAGTACAACGAAGCCTTGATTATCATTTACGACAGATCGTTTGCTTCATAATATAACTTCAAGTAGTCTATTTCAATCATTGCATGAATGAAGCGCTTGTGTATGAAGTAGATGTTTCACATTGCCTTGACAAGCATAAACCTGTTTGTGTGTGTAAACAATTTACTATTTATTTTATCAATAAGTTCTTATCAATATGTTATTTGTCTAAAAATTAAAATGTTACTTATTATAAAAGCCATGCTGTGAACGGAACTGCTTGCTTCTGGCTTTCAAAAATGTATCAGCTCACGCCGCGCCGTTAAAGCAACCTTGAGCATTCGTTTCATCCTTTCTCTGGCTTTGCATCGCAATATTAATTCATAACTACACAGGCGAATGAAACTACTAATTTGTTGGCTATCAATAACAGGGGCTGCGGCTGCTTCACAGGTTCTGCTCCAGAGTACGCTTTTCGTGGTTTCACTTGCTCCTTGGCGAATACGGGAAGATAACTTAACCATGGACGCAAACATTATAACAACTGATAGTTGAGCCGTTTATTATATTTTCGTTGTCATTATTAATAATCATAGGGGAATTATTTAAATAGATTATGAAAATTTCAATTATTACGAAATCCATATAGCACTTATGTCAGAATATGTTCCTTCGTGTAGTACCTTTAGGTGGAGCACAAGGTTTAGGATGAACTGTAATTACTTAGTTTTCCATAAATAATGATATATTCTTATTAATTGTTTCCCTATTTTTTCAGCTTGTGTCAAAAGCCCTTTTCATGTCTATTAAGAGTGCAATTACAGTTTTCCGTGCGCTCCTTTTGTTCTCATCATATTGACTAATTATTTACCTCCGATGTCGTTTTTCTTAAAATTTATATCATGTTTCTTCATGTATTATGTCATTCCTTAGCAAATAGTTGCTTATTTGTATTTGCAGACTCTTCTAGGATCTTATTTAGACCTGATAGTAGACCAGGGCTGGAGGATCTGGTGAAGGAGTTTGCGCTCGCTTTGCGCATGACGCCACTCTCAGAGTGATTACCATTCTCACACGTGTACAAATGTAAAAAGAATTAAAGAATGCAAAGTGATAACCCAAATTTAATTTGTATTATAGCCAAGTTCAAGTTGGTGGGGCAAATATTTATTACTTGAGCTTATTACTTTTTCGGTTGGAGGGAGTCATTTTAAAAATGGGTTTGCCGTCATCCAATTTTGTTGTCCCCGCAGTTATACAGTAACATATCCTCTCACGATTTCTTCATTCTAATTTCTAATTATTGTTAAGTAGATGTTCATTTTATACACACACGAAACAATTTAGGTAATTTTTTTTGGCAAAAATCACTTTTTTGATAATTTTTCGCATTGAGCGGGGGTAAATGTACAAAAATTTGGAAATGTTAGAAATTTTCCCACGATACATCTATTTCACGTGAATACTAATGGGAAAATTTCTGTTTATTAGAAAAAATCTCCAACATTGTAATATTACTAAGAAAGTTATTAACATCTCTCGGGGAAAACTTAAAATTTCTTACAATTTGGAAAATCACAGTTACAGATAAAGTAATTTTTAAGTAGTAAGGAAATAAGTAAGGTGCGCATGCGTTAACTTAGAATGTTCTGGTAACAGGTGATTCTATTTTCTTGCTATTTTGGAGCTATTATAGTGATTATTAGTAAAAGTTTTAATGTTTTAAACCCTGCTACGCATTTTGCTACAATGTGAACATGGAATATCCGAAACGTCTTACATGCACGTTGGAATTAATTCGGCGCTATCTGTTAAAAACTCACCCAGGCGTTGGAATAAAAAGCTCTTAGTTCTTCACATCAAGAAAAGAAAAAGTTATTACATCCATGAAAATAATTGGCTACTGCAGAAGATTACTAAAATAAGTAAGTAATGTTTTACCTTAATAATTAAAATATACACTCAGAAAAAAGATTCTTTTTCGCAAGGAAATACATATCAACATACACAAATTATTTCACATAAAGAAACCTTATTTGAATTAGATATAGTAACTTAAGACTAATATAACGGTTTTCTTTGAACCTATCAAATTATTTCATTAAAATAATACCTTTTATTCAAATAAATCACCTTAGTAGCAAAAAATATTTGGTTGGATATATGACGTCAATCACGATTCTCTCAAAGAAACTAGTTATTTCATACAAAGTCGATACAGTTACAGACAGAATAGTAGTCGATTTACGTCAAAATTGTATTACTTAAATCATCACGTCATTATGTTCTAAACATATAATAGCAAAGTGTTCCAGTCTAAAGTACCAAATACGTTCAATATATTCTACGAGTACAGAAATTGCCGTGGCACATGGCAGAGCTGTCAAATATTTATCTATTATTTATTATCAACTGGGGTGGTGCGGGTTTTGGAGTAAACATTAGAAATTTTCATATTTTGTTTGTCTTTTATGCATTAAATTCAATTAGATAAACTCTACTCATTTTGATGATATTGTTCTTTTTGTTAGGGAAAAAAATCAGAAATACTGATTTCTTTTGTAATTTTACTTTTAAACAAGTAAAACCTCTGCACTATGAAAATGTCGGTAACATCACATAAAAATTCATGTATTATTGCATAAAAAATAATGTTACCTGTAATTCACCTATTATACATAATAAGTTTCAGAAAAAATACCTCTAAAATTTTACCTTGGCGAAGGGTAAACTTACATGACTGTGGGTATTATAACATAATTGCGGTAAATTTACACAAAATGACGTAAAATCCCCGCCCAATTAAGCCATTTTTGCGTCAGCGCTCTTGTGAGCCGCCAGCACAAGAAGTAGGCACGCCAGGAATCACAATAATCAATTGAAATCGAGTCTGGAAATAAGCCATAAATCAACTGGTTCTCGGAGTTTTACTTATCGTCCTTATCGTGTGAAAATATCTTTAACAGGTAAGTGTTTACGATTTTCTTAATTGTAATGTTATACTGTAGGTGGTGTTGTATACATTTTATAACTGTTACTTAGTACAACAAGCATCATTTTTGACATCGAAACGCAAATGATAATTACATTTCTATGCACGTGTAAAGGATGTGAAATGCATTCCAAGTTAACACTTTCCAACAATGATTTCATAGTAAAAGTTTTAAAAACATTATATAAACATGAATTTTAAATTTATTTGAATTGAAATTAAGTAAAAACAGAGACTAATATATTCCGTCAGAATGAATTTAGTAGTTATAAGTTGGAAACTATTACATAGTAAAAATATTTTGTTAATTTCAACATGTTTGGCGTTTATTTACAAAATTCGCTTATAGATGTATATAGACAACAGATTTGTTAAAATTAACAAAATACTTTTTACTGTATATCAATAGCATGAAAACTTAATAAATAAATAATCATTTTCAATTGTAGCGCACTTTTTTATACCTATGTTTAATATATTGTTGCAGGGCGGAAACACATGTACATCTACCTTGTTCTGTGCAAGGTGGTTAGTTATTAAAATGATGCAGAATTATGTTGTTCATTTGATGTTGAAGTTCCAGCAAACACTGTAAAGTGTATTATGAAAGGTGTTACACAGGCGGTGAAATTCACAACACAGAAACGGCACGATATACATGGTATGCAAAGTTTTTTAATTTTAACTTGACATATACTAAAGAAACTAGCCGGATTAGATTAGATTAGAGTGGGATTGGGGTCGCAAATGGACGTGTTTCACCGCGACCTTTTCAGATCTATTGTGATCTCTTTTTTTCCTAAATCGTCTTTGAGAGCGGCTTCGTTGTATAGCTACTAGCTGTGGAGTTCTCCGCGACCATTACTAGAAACCTTGTCCTCGCTAGGCCTTCATATTAGCACAGCACATGAACTGGTGTTTCTTCCTCCTCTTGGCAGAATCTGCAGGTTGCATCATCTGCCAAGCCTATGTTGTTCAGATGCCTGTTTAGTCTACAGTGACCAGTCAGCAGACCTACTTTCATTTTGACAGTCTTCCCTTCTTTATTCAGTAGATCTCTAGTAAATTCAGGCGTCTGTTCCTTTAGAAACTCTTTTGCCTGTCTTTGTCCCGGTGATTTTTGCCACCACTCTTTGGACTGATTATACGTGGTGAGTTTTTTTATCTTGAGAAACGAATATCTGTAAAACACTGCATCAAATCAAAAAAAGATCTTAATAAGATTTGTTATAATGTGCCGAACTCGACCTCCCCCCTTCCCCCCTCCCCTCTCCAGAATGGGAGGAGGGACAACTTTGAAATCTTAAATGGGAACCCCCATTTTGTATTGCAGATTCGGATTCTACGCCATCAAGTAGGTAGTTTTTGTTGAAACCTTTTTTTTTCGATTCGTAACAGATTGCGCTGTAATCGCAAAAAACATGATTGTGAACGTCTAAAAAAATACACAAAAAAGAGAAGCAAGCAAACATGCTACGACAATACGGGGTCGACAATTTATAGAATTGTGAGTGAAAAAAAGAAAATAAACAATAGTGAATGTGCCAAATATAGTTCTCCAAGGAAACATAAATGTTTCTAAGCGAATAACTGGTATTGACGACACCGACTACGCTACTGACTGCGAATAGGTAAACAATATTTAGGTACTTATTAATTTTTATTATATCATTATATATTACATTATCCAGTAGCACCTACAGTGAGCTGGTTTATTTATCGGTACCTACTTAAATACTTTTTAATTTATACCACATTCATTAATTATAATGCATAGCTTTTAATTTTGTGGTAATCGGCTTTAAGTGTCAATTAATGAATATGTACTATGTAAATACCTTAAACACCTGTTAATGTGAAAAGTAAATTTAATTTAAATCTGTAAACAAAATTTAAAAACCTCCAAAAATAAGTTTTCAACACTAACAACTGACAAAGGAAACAATTTCCAACTTATAAACACGCCAGAATTTTGCTGTGAATACTAAACGTAAATAAAGTGTGAAGGAAAGTTGATGATACTAGCAAAACCGAGAAATAAAAAGATTGTCACATACTTTTGTACTATACTGTAAACCGGCCATCGTATACGCTCCGTCCATTCCAGTACATTGGCGCATAATGACTCACCACTGTCACGAGATTTTGGTTAGGTTGTAGGTCTGTTTTCGTTCCTACCTTGGACGGTTCTATTACCGTTCAAAGCACACGCTTTCTCACTACACGAAAATGTCACAGCCTCTGTTAGTTCTAACTTTTGGTTTATGAGTATAGGTATATATTTGGTGAATTTGTGATGGCTCAAATTTACTTTTATTGTTTGTATTGTTGCAGAATTCACTTTAATTTATCTGAAATAAATTAAAAAAAAAATATATATCCATGAAATATTTAAAATCTGCCTAATGAAATGAAATAATACAGGTAAACTATGTTGGATACTGCAGTGATTTACTCGTTTTGCGAAAAAATAACATTCATTCTTAACGTCTCCGTTAATGCTGTTGCATTCTGCCAGCGTTCCACCTCAAGATTAATTTAAAATGCTAAACTCTTTTGGTATGCTCAAGGAGTCCTTGGTCGTGGATGTCCTAGCGAAGCTCTTATCGAGTAGCAACGTAGAATGCTGTAGTGTAATTACAATAAATCTTATTATAATTACCTACTTAGAGGCTTTGAATTTGTTTCGGCGCGCACCACAGCAACGTTTATAATAAATTTTGCGCTATCTCGTAAATTGTAGCTAGCTTATTTTCGTATTAAGTGTACCTATGTATCCAGAAGCGGCTGCTAGCGTAGTGAAAATTTACATTAATGCACTGTTATATTTTATATCTTTAAATATATTCCTAACTACTAAAGGATGTAAGTTACGAGATTAAATGAAGGAGATAATTACACATACTAATTACTAGTATTACTATTTCCTGACTAAAATGTAATTTTTATATATTATCTATTAAAATAACATTTATTCGCAATCATAATAGTAATATGTCTATTTTTAACCTGCATGAGGTTGGAAAATACGTCATTAGCGGATGAAAAGTGTTTCTCATGGGTTGAAAGTCATCACTTGCGTCTCTTGGGTGAAAAGTGACGTTTCTGTTAATAATCAAAAACATCAAATGTCAGTTCAACTAGTTGTACTGTGGTTTAAGTATTTGGTTGATAGTAATTTTAATTTGACAAATAATCGCTAAAAACGAATATTATATTGTTGCAATGCATACTTTCTTTTTCCCTTCTTAACTTAGACGTGTCCGCTTCATAGTTCCCAAAAAGCACTGCAGCTTGCAGGTTTATTATGCTTTGTCAGTAATTCATACAATCTACTTTAATATAGTGATATCCTCTTCTAATTTGTATAGGTTCTTCACCAAGCCGGTACGGTACGTTCTGGTTTCCCCAAATAAACTTTGCCTTCTGCGTTCCAATATTTCGCAATCATATAGTATATGCTTGGCTGTTTATGTTTCTCTCCTACAGATTATGCAGTGTAAGTCGCCATTATACACGTTGATTTTGATAGTTTCTTCACCGAAGCATCTTCGGTTATTCACTGGCTGAAGTTGGTTTGAGTTTTGTTCTCATTTATAGCAGTTCTTCAGCTCGTATGGATTCCTATAAAGGTTTTACCATGTTCTTTACCTGAGATATTCCTCTATTGCTCATATTAGTTCGTCCGAACTTTGTCTGCTAAATGTTTTTGGGCTATTTAGCGACCAGAAAGCCGTTCTGGTCCGTACATTTTCGTGCACGGACTTTTTTTAGTAAATTCGTTAGCTTTTTTGTTAATTTCCTGATGCTCTAGTACTCAGATGATTCATATGCCTTCCGTTGGATAGTTCTATCAGTTCGTTGAAGCAATACATCACCAGTTGAGGCGACACTTTTCGACTTGATACTGCTTTAGGGCGCTGGCAGAGATAATAATAATAATAATTCATGCCTTGGCATTCGCAACAGCGAGGGAAACCACGAAAACCTCACTCTGAGAGCAGTCCGTCGGGACTCCTCTCAGAGTGAGGACTCCTCGACTGATAGCCAAGCGTGCAAGCCACTCGACCATTAGCCGGGCCAACTGTATGTACCTGTGTACTTAGTTTAGACGTCAAAATAATTTCTTTGATCTCTAGTCAAAAACCAAACTTTTAGGAGAATGGATATAGTGGCGAAAAGCAGTTAACTTTGGCTATTCAAACTCACTAACCCATTTAGAAAGTATCTTAAAGAGATCGGCATGAGTATGGAAATGTTTTTTACCATAATCGTTTCCAGGTATTAAATTAAACTTGAAATTAAACTGTCAGATTAAAGTCTTCTAGGATATAGAAAAATTTTAGTGTATTGACAGTAATTAAATATTAAAAAAAACATGTATAAATTCATGTAAGTACTGTATATTCTCAAATAAACAAAAAATACCTTTAAAACTTTAACTTATTAATTAGTAACTGACACCGAACAATTAACCAATCACCCAGACGGCTCTGCAACTCGTGGGTGGCGAAGCCGTAATACTAAACTAAGTATTGTATTTACTATTATGTTTTGGTACTTCCATAGCCAAACTTCTACAACATTTTTTACTTTATTTCTTTTTTATACAGCAAGTAAATATATTCTTAATTCTCCAAATTTTTCATTGAAGGACAAAAAGTAATAAAAATTAATAATTTTGGACTTCTGGTCCTTTTTACCGCTTTCGCCTTACTGGGTGACACTAGCCCATGATTTGCAGCAACATTCAAGGATTTTGTCATCTGTATCGATCGGAATTTAGTATTAACTATATAAAGGCGAAAGAAATATCGCATTGTATATTCAAGAAAACTAAACATTTCAAATACGATTGTTTTACTGAATCAGCACGGCAACATATTTTTTTATTGACCATAATACATAATACCAAAAGTGGAACGTTAGGCACATAAAAATATCTAAAACACTTAGTGGTTATATTTATTGATTGAGAATTAATTGAAGCTTAACAAGTATTCGACGTCTAATCTAATTTTTATAAGCTTAAGGAAATTATTGTATCGATTTATTTGCTAAGCTTAGCATGGTGAAAGTAGCTACTGATGAAATATATGTAGACATACATTGCCGTGTGAAATGCGCATGTACACCTAAGTATAGACGAATTAATAGTTCATTCTTGAAGGAGGATTTTCGTACTGCGTGTATTTGGCTGTAAACCAATATTTTTCGAATTTATTCATTAGGGCTACCCTTTTTTGGTAGCTAAACAGCAAATCAAATTTATTTTAGCCGAAACAGAAATTACTCCAATACAACACATGCTCCAAACAACTGTCCGGTTTGGGCAATATAAGATAGCTAAGTGTATCTTCAGCCTAATCGTGTACAGAATCCTAGGGAACTGCTTGAAACATGAGCGTTAAAGGCTCGTCAAAATAATTGTGTCTGTCTTTATAGGTTACTGGAAATCTAGAAAGCACTTGTACAGAATTTAGCTTTTCAGTGAGATTGGATGCCGACTGTGTTTATAAGACAAGCAGACAGTTGATCATATCTTCTGCATCCTACTACTACAACAATCAGGTATGTAAGCTTTAAATAGGTTAACCCTTTCCTAGAAAACCTGAAAACAATTTCATTCAGCAAGACATTGAGGGACACTTAAGGGTCTGCACTTGTTGGATGAATTTTAAGATAACACCCGCTCTACAATAAACTCTAGTGGTTGCAGTGTAGGTACGGAACGATTAATCGAAGCATGCGGATGGTATCTTTATTTTTAAAGTATTCAAATTGATACTGCACACAGACTGAATTTATGATTGCTATGAGATATTGCGGACGAGTTTAAAAAACAGATAAGTAGATGTTTAGAGTTCATTTATGTTCTAAAAGGACTCCTTGTTTAAACCTTACCGGCACAGATTTTCTGAAATTTTAGAATAAGTATTTGGATACCTTATATGCCATATATCCTTGTTTCCTTACCAAATGCTTAAGAGTAAAATAAATTAAGAATTGTAGATTAGTATTTACTGATGACGACTATATTTAACAATTTGGTTGGTCAACAGTAATTGTTGAAATCATGGGAATTTACACCGCTAATGTTCTAAATGTGTGCATGTAACGTTCTTGGGCAAACATGGCTCAGTAGCAAGAGCGGGTAGAATAAAGACAATATCTCGAAACTGAATAGAAATGCTATCATATGGTATGCGGACGAGCACAAAATGGCAGAAAAACTGGAATAGGAATAGATATGGGCTTCCAGATAGATAGATACCATAAAGATTTCCTATGGCATTAGATTTTGGGAATCCGCCGCTGCTGCTGCATATTGAGTGCATGACCAATATTAAATATTATGAATCATGCCGTCCCTTTTTGAAACGTTTTCGTATTTCACCTTTGCCCAGTCTATATACAGTCCCTGGCCATAATATTAGACGCACTTGAATTTTTTTCAGTTATTTCATATTATTTTATAAATTTTAGAAGAAAATCAATATTTGGTGGAGCCACCTTTAGCGGTGATTAACGCTTGAATTCGCCGTGGCATGCTATTAATTCAGTTCTGAACGGTCTTCTGCATACATGGGTGACGATTTCAGACAAGTATAATTTTTTTCTATTAACTGGTTTTTTGTGGTAATGGCTTCCTTTGCTACCTCTCGCTTTATCAGCTCCCAAACATTTTCGATTGGGTTCATGGTCTGGGAATTGCCTGGCTAGCTAAGAAGAGGGATGTTACTCTGCTGCAAAAATATTTTAATGGACCGAGCAGTGTGGCAGGAGGCTCTCTCTTGCATAAAAACGAACGGCTCTCCATTTGGAAACCAGTCCTTCAACTGATGGATCATGTGGTTTTGGAGGACTTTCTTATACTGGTCCTGTTTGCAACCACAAAACACATCAAAAACCGTTCGTATCAGTCAAATATTAACGTGTCTGAGCGTGCCATACGGCGGAAGTTGAAGGAATTGCGCTTCAGGTCGTGTAGACCAGTTAGGAAACCAAAGCTGACAATGGCGATGAAATCCAAGCGCTTTCAGTGGCGAGGGAGCACAACGACAGGGACTTAAAATTCTGGAAATCGGTATTTTCGTTACAAATTGTTTAAATAAACGTAGGAAATATCGTTTTCAACTTGTTTTAGGTTTGTTTCAGCGATGAAAGCACATTTGAAGTCGTGGAAAACAAAACACAATTTGTGCATCGCTGTGAAGGGGAAAAATTCAATGCGGACTGTGTCAGACGAACGGTGAAACATCCCACAAAAGTTATGATTGGATCTGTTATAAGCGGCAAAGGTACAGAAAGTTTCTACGTCGTCGAGGGTATCATGAAACAGGACCAATATAAGAAAGTCCTCCAAAACCACTTGATCCATCAGTTGAAGGACTGGTTTCCAAATGGAGAGCCGTTCGTTTTTATGCAAGATAGAGCCTCCTGCCACACTGCTCGGTCCATTAAATATTTTTGCAGAGAGTAACATCCCTCTTCTTAGCTGGCCAGGCAATTCCCAGACATGAAACCAATGAAAATGTTTGGAGCTTATAAAGCGAGAGGTAGCAAAGGAAGCCATTACTACAAAAAACCAGTTAATAGAAAAAAATTATACTTGTCTGGAATCGTCACCCACGTATGCAGAAGACCGTTCAGAACTGAATTAATAGCATGCCACGGCGAATTCAAGCGTTAATCACCGCTAAAGGTGGCTCCACCAAATATTGATTTTCTTCTAAAATTTATACGAATGAAGTTTTTTTTTTTTTTTATTAAGTTTAAATTAGTTTTATTCTGTTTGTTTAGCTACTAAGATTGCAAATTAGAAAATAAAACATTTTTATAACAAAATAATGATTGTCATTAAGTCAACAGCCGAAATAACTGAAAAAAATTCAAGTGCGTCTAATATTATGGCCAGGGACTGTATACTGAACGTTCTATGCAAAACAAACCTAAATCTTCCAAAAAATTGTGAGAGACATGGATATTTGACATGGGGGTAGGAATGATCTTTTGGTACCGTTAAATAGATTGGGAATATCATATAGGTCGCCGGAATCGGTGGGGCTTAGACTGTTCAATTATATTATTATGCAGTAAATCGACGCACTTACGACCTGTCGATTGTCGTAATATGATAAAAGAAGGATGAAAAATATGGTTTCTATCAGTTAACAGGGTCGAGCAATACGCGTACTACTCAGATGGGCGGCTATGTGTCAGATATACACTTCGATATACCACCTCCAATCCGTCGCTCTCTAACGGCAAGCACTAATCGCTATTCTCCACCCTTGTCTAACTACTACAAAATGCTATCCCCACATCGATCTCTTCAATTTGATGACATGCGTAATTTACTTCAAGTTTAGCCGATGCTCGATTCATTTTATTCATTTCTTAAGAAGGCGGTCGAACAAAATTAGCACAGTCCAAAAACTTTTACCCGACGATTATTACCTTCGCATGGAATTATGTAAATTAATATCTGAAATGTGAATATTTTTTTCAATAATATATTATTTATCGACGAATAGGTTTTTTAGAATCTATGTTTGTTATTTTATCTGACTATTGAATTTTGAATCTGCTTTTCACTCTTTTTTTTTCTTTTGATATTGTTTATCAGCTCTGTCAGTGAAATTTATAGTTCACATTATCTGATGCTTCGATATAAAAATAAGTATAAATAAAAAGGAGCATGAATAGATTTTAGTTATCAAATGAGTATTGTTTTATTATTTCTCTTTTCACTAATACAAATGTAGTGTTAAATTTAATATTACTCTTACAAGCTTCATAAATCGCGTTTACAATAACTCGCTTAGACAATTCATTATTAATTTGTTATTCGTGTCATAAATAGCGATATAATAAATAGTAATATCACACTCATTTTACTTCAGCTATGAAAATTCGCCGAATGGAAACGCAATGTAAAGTGTGTAAAGTGTGCCTACCGTTTCTTAGAGTTACATTTACATTCATAATATAGCAAATTTGGAGTCTCTACTTGCAGTATTAACCGAGATATTTAATTATCAATGATGCAATGATTATGACTAAAAAAAAAGAAAAACTAAAATAACTCAAAAACGGCAACATGTAGCTATAGGAATAGCTAATGAAAACTGACGCATTTATAGTTGTAGAATCCAAAAATGAATAAAAAATTGGATCATTCTATTTAAAATAACAAAGTTGACGTCCATTTCCGGTCAACCGGAAGAGATATTGGTTAAGGTATTTTGCATTTATAGGTTCCGACAGATACTGGTGCCAAAATCTCAAATATAAGTAAATAATAGAACATCATAAACTTTTAATGAACCAGTTACGTGGAATACCCTGTATAGTGTGTGCCGCCTATGGTTATCAAGATAAACCTAATTTAACAGTATATTTCGAGTTCATTCAAAACTGTTCATGAAACATCAATAGTGGTGCCGCAAATGCTTTTGTTGGTTATTCTGTCTACACATGCTTCATGACAGTAATTTATTGTTTATTATTTCTTTTATTATGAGACGTAATTGTGTAAAATAAATTTACCTATCATTTATTTTTACTTCTTTTAAAGATAAATTTAGAGTCAGCAAAGTTGTTCTCGTGATTTTTGGTTCAATCTTGCTTTCAATGGAAAATGCAAGTCAACGAACTGCAAATTATCAAAGATCTCAACGTACACAGAACATTATACAATTGCAATTTGCAACAACACCATTCACCTTTGCTTGTAAGGTTTGTTAAATATTTCACATAATATACTCACAGATGTCGCTGAGCGATTGCTGCACTCTTCAAATACATAATTTACGACTTTTAAGATGTTCGTTATGCGAATCGGTCGCTAAAGGAAGTGAACCTGTATATTCTTCGGAACAAACCGCATCAGATGTCTTATTGTTTTGATTTTAAATTGGAACAAAAGTCATAGGATATCCAGGTTTCAAGTTATTCTACGCTGCATGAACACATTACGCTACCTACTAACAATAAAAAGTGAGAGTATCTAATTACGATTCCGTACGTAAGTAATTTCATATCAAAAATATTTGTTTGTCTTTTGAATTGTCGCGTTAGGTTGGTTTTATAAAATTAGAAATACCACAGTGTTTATCTTCAGCAAGGTTATATTAGAAATATACCGTAAATATAATTGTTTATATTTATTATTTTTGCTTTATGTTTTATTTCATTTCATTGCACGTATACTTAAATGATTTTTTTCCAACTCATAATGTAAGTGCCTCGTTTAATTTCCATGCATTTTTTTAAGATAAGATATGATAAACTTTATTGTCATTTACCATAAGGTATGGACATTATCAAAAAAGGGTACAGAAATGTATAAAAGATTTCAAAATACATGTATATATAAATCATATAAGACGACAGTACAATAATAACATACTCTTTCGTAAGTAATTCACTCAGTATTGGCATGCGCTCTGTCTGAACGCCCTTCATTGAAGAAAATCACCAACGTCATACATCGGCGCCTCTAGCAACAGCTTTTCAGTGATGAGCGAAAACGGGTCAAATTAAGATTTCTTATCGTTGCCGGTATGTGGTTATACACACGAATAGCATGGTAGTTTGTGGACATTCGCGAACCAGATATTCTGTGATGCGGCGTCATCAGCAAGTCAGCAAATCTTGTGCTATATGCGTGGAAGTCAATGTTTGTGTTATATGAGCTGCTGTTCGCATGGATACAGGTGCACAGTTTAAAATGTATACTGCAGGCAAAGTTAGTGAAGCTGTTTAAAGAGTGGTTTGCACGACGATATATTCTATTTCCTGCATAATGCTCTCAAGGCCGCCTTTTGTTTTTTAAACACCCTCTGTAGTGTGACCCCACAACAAAATTCCGTACTTGTTGCTATGAAACGTGGAATAGTATGCCGGTTTAGCTGCCTCAAACGTTGCGATGGTGACCAGTCTTCTGATCGCAAATATCGCCGAAGACAAGACCACAAAGTTGGTCGATGTGGTACTTAAAATTTAAATTGTTCGATATATGTATGCCCAAAAATTATAAATGTGTGTTTTCTTGTAGTGGTTTAGTTGTTAAGATTATTCTCTGTGTTTTCTGTTGGTTTATACGCAGTTTACTTGTTCGCCTCACATAGAGACGTATCTGCCTCTTCCAACAAGTGCCCCCGAGCCTTATTTACGTTCAACACCGACGTATCATCCGCGAACAAGCACGTCTTTATGTAGAACAGATTTCACAATCGAAATCGTAGATTCGATTTCGATGTTGTTTCTGTTCGTTGGTTAACTTCAAAATTGACCTTCTAATATTATCTGTGATTTTGTGACACTTTTTAATTTGGGTTTAAGGTCGGAATGCGAGTGAAAGTTTTTAAGTTCTCCTTTACATTTATTTTTTTTTGCTACGATCGTTTCGTTACCTTTATGGTAATTTTCAAGCAATAATCAATAGTTAATCTAGTTTTAGTTTTTTACACTGTGTAGCAAGTTTTTTTTTTCGTTTCATTTAGGAAGAACGTCAAAAATAATATTGGTAATTAAGTAAATTTACATAAACATAAACTAGACGATTAACAAATAAATTTAAAACAAATAAATGTATAAGCCGATCTGACATGTATTACAAGGAAGTATTTGTTTGTTTGTAATACAATGTAAAGGAGAACTTAAAAAGTTTCACTCGCATTCCGACCTTAAACCCAAATTAAAAAGTGTCACAAAATCTTTAAATAAAAACAACTTATTTTTTTGTCACCTTTTTCAAATAACATTCACCATACGGCCTGACCTCCACAGAGCTTTCCCACGTGTTTTCCAATTCATATATAAAGTTGACAGAATTTGAAAACTAAAGGTAATCTCAATGAAATAGTTAGTTTCTTTGTTAGTCTGCACCCAGGCACAGCTGTGATGTATACGTAAAATAACTTTTGGAGTAAGTGATGTATTTCTTTTAGTTTCTTTCCAAAGAACGCCTTGGTGCACATCTTTTGTGAAATTCGTGCGCCATTTTATAAGTAGGTGGTTAACATGTTTAGGTTTAAAGCGTTTGTGGTTAGGTATTCATTTAGTACCCGTAATACTTAATAATAGAGTAATAAAACAATAGATCAAGAGAGAGAACAAAAGAATTTTTTTAATATTTTATTTTATTTTATATACTTTCTACTGCTTTATTACTCTACTATTAAGTATCACGGGTACTAAATGAATACCTAACCCAAAACGCCAAAAATGGCTTATTGTAAAAAGTGTACACTGGTGTAGATAAAATGTGCTCAACTTAAACAACTTTCTTTTCCAAAATTAACCATATTGTCCAAAGAATCAAATTTCTAACATTACTCTAACTTTTATTAATATTAAACGAAACCACTTATTTAATTAACTTGATAAACATTAAAAGTGATATAAATAATATATTGCCTTACGTAGACGATTTTCCTGTTGTTATACTTAATTAATTCAATAGTGGTAACATGTGTTAATGAAAAGAGTATCTACTGATAAAGTACGGCAATGTTCATAGTAAAAAATACGCGTGATGATTATGGTTATTTAAATAGCATTATCATAATTCTATGCGACTATTAAACTACATAATGTATCTGCCCGGTAAACAAGAAACAACCTTAAGGTTCTCTTTCGTGCAGACACGAAGCGAAATAGGTTCACTTACTATCCATGTTTATTTAACATAGTAATTTATACCAAAACTAAACTAGTTCCTTGACAGGGGATGATTAATATCTTAGTTTCTAGTTGTTAATGAATCATTTTGATTCTAACGGCATGAATTCAGATAAATTCTAAACGACGTTTTACCCGCATTTATCTGAGCAGGAACGCGCTAACCGCAACTATCAATGTAGCGTTAGCAACTAAATTGAAATGGTTGAACCAAAAATCAATAATAACAATGTGCTTCAGTTTCGCTAAATTTGTTTTCGACTGATCACTCGATCTAATATAATACGAGATATAAGTCTCCTGAGTGTATTTTATTTGATCAACCCACCGAGCGGAGAGCAGTGTATTGAATTTCATATTTCACTGCACTGAGAATTCGAACGGAAATATACATTTTACCATATATAATATATACTTATATTATATCATATTTGTTCCTTCAGATAATACGACGTCCACACATTGGTTGGTGCATGCATTGGCGTCCACGTCATATGACGTCCGTATATGACGCACAAACATTTTATGCTAATGTGATGTATGAACTGCTAGACTTGTAAAACGTTTTTTAGCTGGACGTTTTTTGATGTCCCCCCGATGAGTTTTGTGTATGTAATTAGGTTCGGCGAAATACGTAGTGTGGCGCTGCGGAATTTCGTAATATAACCAATATCAATTATAATCCTTCCGCGTTGGACGTCCAATCTAAGATAATGTTATAATACTTCGCCGTATCGGACGTCGGTAGCTCTGACAATGCAGCAAGTTTAGCTTGATAGGAGGAGGGGGTGTTAAGCGTCTTTAATTTGCATCGGTTGGTGTATTATGAGTTTTAAAAATGCTAGGTGTAGTATGATTATTGCGATCGCAGAACTCGAGCTCGTTCATTCTCCTGACCTTATTTCAAACATCGGGATGTTACAGAAATATATTTACAAACATGTTATTCCTGTCCTTCGATGCCCAAAGTAATAAAATTTAATCCCAAGGCCATTTTCGAGTTGTAGAAATTGATTGATCAGAACTGTACAAAATAATAATAAATAGTTTCCTGTTACAGTATTTTTTTTTTTTTTGATTGTATTATGAATAAAAAGAAACGTTTTAGCTAATAAGAATAAAAAAGAAATAATATCTTTTCATCAGTCAAACAATTTAGGGCAATCACTAAGTTGTTAAAATTTATTTACTATTTTATCTGGATACATTATAACAATACATTAATTGATTCGTTTTCTTCTTTTTCGGTTGTTCTTTTTTTAATAGCAAATTTTATTTATTCCACAACATATTCAAAAAGTAGTTATTATTATTCTTTAAATAATTGGGTGTTTAATTTCATTCTAGTTTACATACAGATGTATTTTTTTGAATTTGAATAACGTAAATAGTATCAGAATAGATGCTTTGTTAGTTATTACAGCGATTTTGTATGAAATGGATCTCGTACTACCCGTATAAGCAAATATGTAGACAGTTTTTGGGCATCCTAGTCTTTATTATTTAAACACAATTCCTATTTCTTATGAAAAGAATTAAATTATAATTTTTAAGGATTAATTTGCCATTTGTAAATTCGTGACAATCGGGTGGTGTGACAGCAGTTCTGCTCTTATTGGTAATTCGTTTTCTTAACATGCGCGTGGCTGTTATACTATGGGATTCAGGTTGTATTCTTTGCTTTTTCACCGTTTGCTATCCGTGCAATGAAAGTTGTCGCGGTTACACAGGGATGAATTAACGATATCGCAGTGTGCAAACATCTGAAAGCAACCGTCCATGAATAATCATGCATTATTAAAAAATACAGCAGTAGTACTGTGTGGGGTTGGAATATAAGGAAAATTGACGCACAGTATCTTTTAGTGAATTTTACACTTCATCATAACAACGGTAATAGTGTCATGTGTAAAGTTTGTCCACGCAAACCGAAATGTTGGTGAAGTGAAGAAATAAGAAATCAAAACGCATAGACTACAAAAAACAGTCCAACAAGTCTGAACTATATAAAAACTATGAATAGGTATTAAATATCTTGTAGAATTGTGAAGCCGCAGTTTCTAGACAATCTCTTTATAGCTTTAGTATTTATTTCCACCTTTTTTTTTATATAAATTACTTACTTTAAACTTTTTAAATATTATCGTCAGAACAATGTATTCTTAAATCAGTATATGTTTAACGCATTTCATACACATATAACTGTTTCCAAATGTCATTATAGTTTCGAAAGCATTGTAAGTTTCTTTCACACATATTTCTTGAGGTGAAATCTTTGTTTATAAATAAGATTTGAAATAAAAAATTCGAATAGATATCCATGACAAAAATGTTTATTAATGAAGAATTCAGAATAACGTTTTAACAACAAAGACATTTGTTTTGTACAAATTATGTGTAACATATTTAACTAATTATGTTGTAGTACAAATTATGCAAAATATATAACAAGTTATGAATTAGAAGATTACATGATATGATCCGGGTTTAAAGATCATATAAAAACTTATTATATATAAATTTATTAAAAGTCTATATTATTATTAATTCTTGCGAACTTAATAAATATGTTTGCATTATAAACATGTAAACAATTATTATCCATCCCTCCCAAACTGTTAAAAGTAATTACATTTCGTTGGATTGCTGCTTGACACTAGAATATAAGTATTGAAATATATTAAAGTAGGAAACTTTAGTTTGAGAGCTAATAGAGACAAGAGAGGGATGGTGCAGATTGGTTTTTTATCTGCATTGTTTAATTTTTAATATGAAATAGACTGTTTGTTGTTGTTATTAAGTAAAGTTTAAAAGAAAAAGGTTATTTCTTACACAATATTATACACACTTCTATAAATTACAGCAGTTTTTAGAATCACATTATATATCTACGATAAATTCGGCCATCAGAAACCAATTTGTCCTGTCACGAATCTATTACTAATTTGTATGAATTTCATTAAATAGTGTTGATATTTTTCTTTCACTTTATCATTGATAAAATGACAAATACAGAGATTTTATTCCTCAGAACAAAGAATATGAAAGAATTATAGATGTAAATGTGTGCAAAAATTGAACCTTAAAAGATCTATAAGGCGAGTTCAAGTATTTACATAACTACTGTTTTCGTAGTAAATCAGAGCATTACAAAAATACCAAAATTAGCAAAAATTTAATCATCAAAATGTACTCGAAGAGATGATCAATGGTACTTATGACTATTCCAGCATAATGTCAAATGACGACGATAGTTTGCAAGGTGTTGCTCTAGGTAAAGCCTTATGTACGCAACCTATCATTCCACAATCCTCGATCGGGTTTATGGTGAGCGAGAGGAAGTCTAGTGTTTAGCGCAGCCATTTATAGCGCCGTTTAGCGCGCCGATTAGCGCCAGACATTCACGCCGGACGTTTCAGGGGACACTTCAGCGCAGCCGATTCAGCGCGCGGTTTGAACGTTAACTATGGATAACTTGATGATTCATTTTTAGGAGAATTTTTGTACCATGTGTATGGGTTGCAAACACATATGTAAATTTTCGAATTTTTGTGATAACCTTTTTTGTCTAAAAAAGTCTTGATTAAGTAAAAATAATGATCCTAAGCCAGGAGTCGTGAGCTTCGATGATAGAAATTGTTTTAAAGGTAATATTTTTTTTCAGTTAATCTAAAGAAAAACAGATAAATTAAATATATTACTCATAGAGTTTATTTTATTAGTGTTTTTCCTCGGTCTAGATTCTAGACGTTCGACCAGAACGTGTAACGCCAGATACAATACAGTTGAATTTGATTAAACATATGATGCAGAATTTTTTGGAACTCAGAGAGAGGACACATCACAGTCATCTATTTTTTAGGTTGGAAAGTGTGTTAAGTGATATTTTCTTTTGGCGAACATCGTAAGGATAATAGCATGTTAAAATATATTTTTAATATGGAAGCGGAGGAAGGCAATTTTTTTTGAAACATTCGAAGAGGATCATTAAAAAGGTTTAAATCATATTTTTTTAACATGGAAGGAGGAAGGGGCGCAGAGAATATTTCTTTTAGGATATTTTTTTCTTGTTTTTTAAACATCGGGAGAGGATGCACAAGTGTTTCAAATCATATTTATTAACATCGAAGAGGGAATGGAGGGAGAGGAATTGTTCTTTTAATGATTTTTTTTTCTTTTTTTCAACATCTGGATAAAGATGCATAAGAAATGTTTTAGATCATATTTTTTAACATTGGAAGGAAGGAGAGGGAAG